>JAKTQZ010000053.1:0-81767 GCA_030579435.1 Ogataea nitratoaversa
GTTCTTATTAGTTTTTTACGCAGCAAACGATTTGTTTAGCTAATCTTCATCCAAATACCACCAATGTCATTCGTTTCCACAGGACGATCCGGTGCCTTTTTTGACTATATATATATATATGATCATCTCGTAAGTATCCGGGGGGAGAGGGCCAGGCCACAAGAAGGTATATAATCCCGTACATGCCGCCCAAGGCCAAGGGTCAGGGAGACAGGTCGCAGACTCGCAGTGACAGGTGACAGGAACCCGCCGGCCTCTGTTGATGTACACAATTAATTACTCGCGGTGGCCGGGCAGGACTGTATGTAAATTATATCTCCCCCCCCCCCCCCAGCTTGCTAGCACTAGCAGATGGTTTCAGCTTGCCCGTTTCTTCGACCCGCGGCCAATCATCGAACGACTCGCGACAAAGCCCGCGCGGGAGCGCCCGCTCGATCGATGAAGCGTGCCATTGTGTCCCGTCGATCGGCTCCAGACCTTTTTGCAAACTCCGATTTGTCGGTCAATATTAACCTCTTCGCATAATACGCAAACTTGAAAAAAAAAAGGCTCCAATTTTTTTTGCTATTAAAAAAAGTGGTTCCAGATTGTATAGTAAGGAGAAAGAAGAATTTAGATTATAATGAGCAGTATATACAGATATTATATTGTTTTGTGACCTTTATAAAAGTTACTTTATTTCCGTTTAGTTTGCTTTT
Source organism: Ogataea nitratoaversa (assembly GCA_030579435.1). NCBI lineage: Eukaryota > Fungi > Ascomycota > Pichiomycetes > Pichiales > Pichiaceae > Ogataea > Ogataea nitratoaversa. The sequence goes on from JAKTQZ010000053.1 coordinate 699, forward strand.
CTTTAGTTTTTTTTTTATCATTTAATTTCAATTGACTTACTTAATCATTATTACTTAAACTTATATACACCAACACCACAGTATAGATATCAAAAAACATGAAGATCGTTACCAAAGAAGAAATGGATGCTCATTCGTGGGCTACCGCCAAAGGTGGTATTAACGGTGCTATTCTAGGTACAGTAGTTTCAATTGGTATATATGCCATTGCACCAAAGAAATTCCCAAAATTATTCACATTACCATGGTCAATTCGTACTGCCGTTGCCATTATTCCACCTGTTTTCACAACTGTCGTTAATGCAGAATTAGCTTCTCATAAGTTTGATGAACTTCTTTATTCTTCTGAATTTCAACAAAATAAAATACTAGAGCAACACAAACAATGGGCAAAATTATCAACCAGTGAGAAAATTGTAGAATCTTTATCCAATAGTAAATATAAGATCATTACTGGATTATGGGCGGCTTCAATGTTTGGATCATGGGCTGTTGTCAATAGAGATCCAATTTTAACAAAAACACAAAAATTCGTTCAAGCAAGAATGTACGCTCAATTTATCACAGTTGGATTGTTACTGGCTTCAATGGGATTGAGTGTTTACGAAGAAAATCATCATTTAAATAAGCATGAGAGAAAAGAAGATTTGTATTTAAAGGATGCTATTCACGAGGCTGAAGAAAGTGGTAAATGATTTTGATGACATAGAAAATAAAATAGTTGAATCCTGATTCATATAATCAATTTTTTTTTTCTGATACGATACCAATCATCCACACATTCCATATTATACATTCCACATTCCACATTCCACATTCATCATTTAATTATTCAATTAGTGTGTTTTTTTTCTTTTTTTTCCATTGTAATTTACACTTCACTTAATATCAAAATGGCTTTCCTAATTCAATGTGCTTTGTTTCATGTTTTTACCGTTTTTGTTGACACGTCTGTTTCGAAAAATTTATTTTTGTTTGTTTAATTGTTTGTTTGTTTGTTATCCTTACTCATGTGCTCCTCCTCCTCGCCCCCATCCCTCTTTCATTTCTCCTTTACATAATATCTATGTGTATGGCATTTGAATTCGGTGTATATATTTTATAGAAGGCATGTTTTGTTTGTTATTAGTTATTGACTTTGATTATCTGACTTTTGATAGTTGTAAAAATGTGTAATTGAATCAAAGATGATTCAATCTTTTTTGAAGTACAAAAACCAAAGCTTTTTAGATTCATTACATTTTAGAATCACGTTTCATATATATTTTTTTTTTTTTTTTTCAACCAACAGCTTGAAGTTCAAAATCAGAAAACCAGATAATAATAATATTAGCACATCCCACACACTTTAAACAAAATACACAAACAAACACATACACACCTTACAAATACTGCAAGAAAATTAAATAACTAACCATAATCCTAATGTAAGCACACTAACAGCAATAACAACAGTTATGACAGCCGCACCCGCTTTATCAGCCTTATCCAAATTCAACAACATATCTAAATGAACAACAGTAGGCGAACCAGCACTCGGATCACCGATGGAAGATCCCCCATCGAAAGAAGTGTAAGGAGCTGGTCTATTAGGAGTCAACAAATTTTGAATCATTTCTAAAGCACTCATCTGTTCACCTAATCCATAATAACCATCCCAAACACCATCATAGAACCAATTTAATCCACATGTATGACCATCTGTTCCTCCAGAACATGCTTTTGCTGCTGCAACTGCAGAGGTTTCAATCCATGGTCTGATCGTAGAGTAAGTTGAAGGGACAAGTATAGACGTGACACCCAGGAATCGAGATACATATGCTTTGAAAGATCTTTGATCGTTGTCACATGTATCGACAGGTTGACATGTGGCCTCATATAAGACACTGTTGTTGAAAAAAACAGACATTCCTTTAACAAAACCTTCAGTTCTGGTCAACCATATTTCATCTTCGGTATAATTGTATAGGTATGCACATCCCGACATGACCAAGCCTGCATTATATGTCCATTGATATTCAACAACATCTGAACAATTATTGTCTCCGATTTGGGCACCATCATAAGCAAAATACCATTCACCTTCACTTAAAAATTTCGCATCTAACATCCAATCATAAATTTTTTCAGCCCATTCAACGTATGAATCATTACCTGTGAATCTCGCTAATCTTGCACCTATGTGGAACAATCCACCATTACTAACGGTGTTCTTATACTCATAACCTGAATTCCATTGAAAAATTTGCCAACGCAAACCACCACCACAATGATCATCATCCCATCTCCATGCCATTGTATTGAAAACAGCTTGAGCTAAATATAACCATTGAGGTTTATCAGAGCTTGGATTTGTAAAATTTCTTTCCGCTGCTTGTATGGCAGCAATCCCCCAAAAAGCTTGATCATCATTACCTTCCGTAGTTGATTGATTCAAAGGAATATAATCCCAATCATCACCAACTTGATATTGCATTGCATCCATTATTGTTTGTTCATAAGTGTCATTTTCTAAGAAATACCAATAATCAAGCATTGACCCCCATGCACCACCAGCTTGCCACCAATAATATGGATTAGTAAACATACCAATCGTACCACCTTCTTTAGTTCCCCAATAATAATCCATCAAACCATGAGAGATCAATGCAGTGGCATTTCGAATGGAATCTAGGTCATTTATATCTAATTCGATTGATTTGACAGTTGATATTAGAAAAAGTGAATGAAGTAAGAATACAGTTTTAATTGAAAAAAAGTTGGATATCTTCATTATTTTGCGTTCGCTATGTATAGCTGTGAGAAGTGAGACAAATCAAGAAGGAGAAGAAAGTAAAATCAACAGATCAAGAATATACTAACAACAGATGAATGATATATAAAACCAGAATTGTTGAAGTGATTTAGTAGAGTGAAATAGTAACAGTAAAATGAGTATGATATAATGTGGTATGATGATTCAATGTCCAGTGCTGTAGACCCTAAGCACACCAAACCTGTTTCATTGACCACTTTTGCCAAATCCAAATCACCAAGATATTTTCATATAGGCACAGCAGAATCTCAAAAAAAGACCCTTTCAATTCAATCTTTTTTTCTTTTCGGGGGAAATTAAACAGGGTCCTATTGATTACCTCATTAGTTATGTAAATGACTGTGAAAAAGAAAATTTGAATTTTTTGGTCTCGAGCGCGTTTGTTGGACGAATTTATATTCATATAGGTCGATTGACGATTTATCAAGAATTATAATTGAAATTCTTTTATTGCATTATATTGATATGGCTTAGAAAACCAACCACAACCCTAATGAAACAATACTTACACCGACGACTGCAGTAATAATAGCAGCACCTGCAGTATCTTTAGTTTTCAAATCTAATGGAGCGTCATACTCAACAACAGTAGGAGATCCAGCGCTACCATCACCTGTAGAAGATCCACCATCCTTAGCAGTAAATGGAGCAGGTCTGTCCAAAACCAATAGATTTTGAATAATTTCCAAAGCTGACATTTGCTCACCTAATCCATAATAACTGTCCCAACCTCCATGGGTCCAATCCATACCACATGTATGAAGATCCGTACCACCATCACATGATTTGGCAGCGGCGACAGCAGAAGCTTCGATGTATTTTCTAATTGAGTCATAAGTCGATGGAACAAGAATTGAGGTTAAACCCATAAATCTGGACATATATGCCTTGAATGAACGTTGATCATTATTACACGAAGCTTGTGTATTTTGACAAGTAGCTTCGTACAGAACACTGTCATTGAAGAAAACTACTAAACCGTCAACGTAACCCTCAGCTCTGGTCAACCAGATTTCATCTTCGGTATAATTGTATAGGTATGCACATCCCGACATGACTAAGCCTGCATTATATGTCCATTGATATTTAACAACATCTGAACAATTATTCTCTATCTGGGCACCATCGTAAGCAAAATAGTACGGTGATTCAGAAACAAAACCCAAATCTAACATCCAATCATAAATTTTTTCCGCCCAATCAACATATGAATCGTTACCTGTGAATCTAGCTAATCTTGCACCTATATGGAATAATCCAGCGTTACTAACAGTATTCTTATAATCAAAACCTGAATTCCATTGAAAAATTTGCCAACGCAAACCACCACCACAATGATCATCATCCCATCTCCATGCCATTGTATTGAAAACAGCTTGAGCTAAATATAACCATTGAGGTTTATCAGAGCTTGGATTTGTAAAATTTCTTTCCGCTGCTTGTATGGCAGCAATCCCCCAAAAAGCTTGATCATCATTACCTTCCGTAGTTGATTGATTCAAAGGAATATAATCCCAATCATCACCAACTTGATATTGCATTGCATCCATTATTGTTTGTTCATAAGTGTCATTTTCCAAAAAATACCAATGGTCAAGCATCGACCCCCATGCACCACCAGCTTCCCACCAATAATATGGATTAGTAAACATACCAATCGTACCACCTTCTTTAGTTCCCCAATAATAGTCCATTAGACCAGAGGCGATCAGACCTGTTGCTTTTTGAATGGATTTTAAATCATTGATATCTAAATCAATTTGGTGGGATGGGGCTATTAACGATGATAGAATAATAAGAAAAGAAAAAGTGAGGGTAAACTGTTTGGGTATAGATAACTTCATTGTTGTGAAAGAGAGGCTAAGTTACTATGTTGTGCGTGTTTTGTTGTTGATAGTTGTATGTGTAACGAGAGTTAAAAGTAGGTATGAGAACTGATCCGTGTACTATAAAGCTTGAACCAAGATGAAAGTGCTGAAAAACAGAACAGAAGTCAGAAAAGATGTACTAGACCGTGGATAGTAGAGATATAGACGATGTTAATAATAAACAAACTAAAGGAGAATCAATATCATTCATCCTGATTCATAGATAAAAAATTGCACTTCTCTCCTGAGTTATGAGTTCATCGAGAACAGAGGAGACGATGTTTATTATTTAATCTGAATTGAAAAAGTAAAAATCTCCTCCGGCCGCCCAGTCTTTTAGATGCTTCCAGGCCTTGGCTTGGGCGCTAATCGGCCTGGGCACGTACTAAACCCGGGGTGTGCCCGGTGGACGGTGGCCGCGGCGCAGCTGTACATAAGTCTTATATAATTAGCTGCATTACAGTTGATTATGGTTACCATTGATCTGTAATATGTATATCCATCCTATCATATCAGTTATCAAATAGTGAAGCAGTAACTAAGAGTAAAGACAAATAACAGTGAATGTAATGACTCTTGTGAATTTGAAGTTTTTTTTCATGTTGGATCACCATTTTTTTATGACTGACCCCATCTTTACTCCACAATACTATGGCCTTGATTTCCAAGATACTAACTACTAATTAACTACAAATTGGTGTTCTAGGATTATCAAAAATCAATAAATAAGAATATAGTATTCAAGTAAACAGTCACAATCATTACCACTGGGTGGGAGTAAATAAATAAACATGAGAAAGTTGAAGGAAACAAAATGGAAACCACAGAAATAAAAGTACACACAGCAAAACAACCAAAGATGCACCATATGGATATGAAAGAAACAACGAGTATAACATCGAGGAATATCATGGAATAGAGTAATACGAACAAACAAACGAACAATTCTTAATCAAAAAGAAATAACAAAGAAGGAACCAAACACACAAATCTTCACAAACAATTAACAACTTCTTAACAAAATAAAATCAATAAAGACACTCAAGAAATAACAAATTAAAAATTCGTATGGTATCTATACAAAACATTTTCACCATGATGTCCATTAGCTAAAGAAGCTAACTCTTCAGTTTCTGACACGACGCCAGTAACGTTCTCGTTCAAATTCAACGATAACGTAGCATCATCCGTAGTTGCCACGACCGCATCCTTGTCCAGTTTCTTTCCACCAACGATACTGTCATTAACTGTCTTTGTATTAGTAGATGTCACATCATTCGAGATCGAAGATATGTGGCCGTTTGATATAGCCGAGGAAGGGTCACGTTTTGGAGTTGCTTTGAGTGATTCTTCGTGTAACTTTGTTGAATTATCAACTAAATCCAACCCTATATTATCAAGTTGATCCGTTCCCTCAATAGCTGTGCTTATTGATCCATCAACAACAACTATAGTCTTATTACTATCGTTGTTTCCCGTTATTGAAGTAGCATTACCACCAGCAGTAGCACCAGGAACTTCATCATCGTTTTGTATGTTGTGAAATTGTGGATAATGAGTATGTCTATCACCATAATCCTGTTCATAGAGTTGCTGCACATATTCGCTTTCTTCAAATTTAGAGCTAGTAGACTGTTCAGGTTCCTCTTGTGACGGTATTTGATGTTCTGAACCTTCATGTATCTTATCATTATCATTTCGAAGGTGTTGCTGATTCATGCCATTTGATGAAGGTGAGTCATTTGGGTCGTTTTTGGGATCGATTGGGTTGAAATCAAAAAACACTTCGTCATTTTCCGTTTCTTTTTTGATCTTTGAATTGTGATGATCGAAATCGCTATTGTGTTCACTGTCATCTTTACCATTATCGTCACTTAATTCATTGCCATTTAATTGTTGATTATTCGAACCACTTTGCTGATTCAACTGATTGGCCTTTTTTCTATTATTGCTCACCTTTTTCTTCTTCAGTTCTCCTCTTTCTTGCCTTAATGCTTGTTGCTCTCTATATTTGGCTAAATATATTTTCAACACTTCACTGTAATTTTCAAAACCTAAATTACTCATTGAATATAATATATCTTCCCCATTTATTGTTTTTCTTTTCTCCATTAAACATTTATCACTTGCTTCACTTGTTATAAAGCTTATAAATTCAGATACACATTCTTGCATACACTCTTTAGCATCTTTAGAAACTTTTGCTGTTCCTGGTAATGTGCCTTTCATCAATCTTGCGACATTGGCAATGGGTAACCACCTGTCTTGTTCTCTGAGTTCAAAATCAGGTTGTGTCATTGCCAGTGGGATAGTGTAATACAATTCAAGTGAGCTGGTGCGTAGATTGTATACAAGAGTTGAAGAAGTGAGTATACGAGCAGACACAGAGAATAAGTAGGTTACTTTTACTTTCAACCAGATACGATGTTCAATAATGTCAAAAATTACACTTCGATTTCATGGGTGCGTGCGGGTGTGTAATTACTGGTTCAAGGAGGTTAGAACTTAGGAGTAAGGGATTTTAGAGGTGATCTGCTTTTTGATGGTTGAAGTTCTAACTATACGCACAGTCTACACAGTTAACGTTGACTTTAATGGCTAATAGTGAATTGATTTGATCAAATATACAGCCTCAACCATCTAGTTACCGATATGGTAAAATCAGAAAAAGATGGCACTACGAAATCACCCACGAAGAATACAGCTCCGTCGATAAATTTATCAAATGGCGCAAGTATACTAATGATTGGTTCAATATCAATCAAATTAATGACATTTAGCTTGAACCAATTATTATTACAATTTATTACTCCAACTTCTATGGGTTTGACGAACTTAATTGAGTTTTCAATAAGCTATTTGTTGTTCTTGAGTAGAGAATCAATAAGATTAACGATATCCAATATCCCATCCGATTTACCAAACGCTAATCAATTAGTCATAAATACATCATACTTACCCATTGCTGCTTATTTACTGATTAACGGACCGTTCTTTTATTATCAGTTGATTTACAATGACAGCTTATCTAATGTTTTACAGGAACGTTATACACAAGGGCTGGTCCTGATTCAATTCTCGATATTGATTGAGTTGTTGAACGAGCCTTTGTATAACTTAGCACAGTTTCAATTGGATTTTGTAAAGAGGACAAAGCTTGAAAGTTTTGGGGCTTTTGTCAAGTGTTCAAGTCAGTTTGGATTAGTTGTTTATTTATCGAGTGTTGAGAATTTAAATCAGAGGAAGGAATATAATTATGTGATTAGTTTTATACTGGCGCAATTGTGTTATGCTCTTACTGTTTCAACAACTTACCTTGTAAGTTATCTTCGATCAACAACGAAACAGAATATATCGCTTTTACCTAAACGCATCTCAATCACAAATGAAAAATCGTCAGGAACTGCTTATTTCGATCAAACGATACTCACAAGATCTTTTCATTTATTCTTACAGTTAATCTTCAAAAATTTCTTGACTGAAGGTGATAAATTTTTAATAAATTCTTTGTTTGATATATCAACGCAAGGGTATTACTCAATAGTGTCGAATTATGGTTCGATAATAGCAAGATTAATTTTCCAACCGATTGAAGAATCCACTAGGATTAATATAACCAAGTTGTTTTCAGATGATAACAATAGTGATAACTCAGTCATCGATAAGAAAAAACAATTGTTGAATTCGAATTTAAGTCAAATTTTCAAATTGTATTTGTACTTATTATCATTATTGTTATTGTTTGCACCTATCAACACCAAATTTTTAACAACGATTATTTTCAAGAAACTTGATGACTTTGCTAACTTATCTAAATTGATATCAATTTTCAAGGTTTACTGGTTTTATATCCCTTTGCTATCGATCAATGGAATATTGGAAGCTTTGGTGAATTCAATCTATTTCAATAATCCCCAGGAAGTCAAAAACTACTCCAAATTGATGTTTCTCAATTCTATTTTATTTGCAACCAACTCTGTTTTATTTACCAAAGTCTTTCATCTTGAACTAAGTGGATTAGTATTAGCTAACTCTATTAGCATGACAATTAGAATTCTTTACTGTCTAAATAAATTGAAATCGTTTTTGATGATTGAGTATTATCAGTTCCATCAGTATAAAATTTTTATTATTGAATGGGTGTCGGTATTATTTATTCATTATCAATTGATTGGATTCCAAGTTAACACTTTCAATCAATTTGTTACAAGTGGAATATTAGGGGTTGCATTATGCTTTGGGATTGTTATCAATGAAAGAAAGTTGTTTTTGAAGGGGCTTAACAAGGCTCTGAGATTACGCAAAGTTGACTGAACTATAAATCAGTTCAAAAATTAGTCATTATTATATAAATTACATACCTTTCCATTAAAATCAACATTATTAACATCATTCGAATCACGAAACAGAAAAAGCATAGATACCACTACCACTATTTCTATCCCATATTAAACCATTTTCCTACAGTACGGGCAACTATTGGATGTTGAAAACCAGCTTTCAAAACAATCTGAGTGGAACGAGTGACCGCAATTCAGCATGATTGATGAGTTATTATTCAGACATTCAGAGCGACAACAGCAGTATCGGCTGCCATTAGAACTGTGTATTGATTGTCCAACCGTCTTTGACTCTGATAGGTTATAGTGATCGTTATCACTCGAGCATAATAAGTCATCTAAGCAGATCAAACATAAATTATTCATAATGACAACCGATTTAGAATCATTGATTCTTCTGAATTTTCCCAGTTTCAATTTGACTTGAAATTTCCTTATTTTGATTAATTTTCTTAATGCCGATAATATCACTTTACATAAACTGAACAAATTTAATAAAATCAATTCATTTGCAAAATTTATATAAAAAAGCTTTGTTGATTCAATTGAACTATTTGTAGGATATTTGATTATCGAAAGTAATCTGGCTTGATTGGTTCTAGCGAGGCAGAAAATAGTAAATATAATTAGATGGATTAAACCAATTTTAGAGAAAGCTTCACTAAATATTGAAAAGTCAATTGGTGATGAAATATAATATAATGATCCAGTTGCCTAAATTAAAATAACTTATAGTTAGTAGACTGGAAAGTCAATGAGATGAATCGAGATTAATATATATAATACATACTGCTCCACCAAAACCAAGTCTTCGTATACTTATTTTACAACTCATTGTAATTTATGTCTTTCTATGAATAAGAAATATCATTAAACTTATATCAAATATTTGATCCTAATCTTGTTACTTTTGTATTTTTGGCTTGTATTTCCTTTCACAAACTCTTTTCAATTCTATATACTATGCAGCACAGTTCAATGATTTAATAATATATAACCTAACCATAAGCTATTCCATTAATAGGATACATACAGCATTTACTTTTCATTGTTACATTTCTAGTCGTAAGACCCCCTTAAAGGACCCCTTCTAAAGAATCGAAACAAAGAGAGCGAAAACTTAAGACAAAAAATGCATCTACGATTATGTAATACTGATTTATTGGCATGTGATTTTGACCTTTTTCTCCCTTTTTCATTAGCGTTTAATTTACTTGATGAAACTTGATAGTCTGAATGACTTAGTAGATATATTTGAGAGGTAACTTACATATACAGATAACTTATGGATCTAATTACTTTCAATGGAAGGGGTGTCTTCAACGGCACTCTCAGTTGGTGTCTCGCTAACAGGCGTAACATCTTTACTTGTACTCTGCTTTCCATTATTCTTTGGTTCTTCTTTCACAATATCCACATCAAACAAACGGTACAATAATTCATGAGTCTCATGTTTGTTAACCATCAAATTGAAATTAGATCTTCCTTTCCATAAGGGTAAGAATAAATCTTCTTTTTCTGGATCATCTCTATTGATTTCAATGAAGCAACACCCTTCACTGACGGATTCAATTTTTTGTAGAAACTCTGGATCGATTTGATCTTTTCTCAATTGATTGATATTTGGGAATGTTTCCGATAAAAGAATCTTTAAGAGTTCTTGATTGATCTTGAAAGTTCTATCGGTGTTTGATAAATGTGGTCTTAAGAGATGTAATGACTCATTTTGGACTCTCCATGGGCATAGTTTTTGAGAGTAGTCGGATTTTTGAGAAACGAAAAGTTTGATACCAGCATAAACAAATTTCAACTTTGTTTCGTTTGTGATCAAGATATTTTTAATTATTGGTGACACGTAATAAATTGTTCTTAATGGTTCTCCAGTGGCGTTTCTCACCAAAGTACAATCTTTATTGAACTGATCATCAACGTGATAGAACTCCCAACATTTTTGTAATTCTTTATTGTCCTTTTCTAAGAACATGAATGGTTCTTCATTTGCATCGATTGGTAATTTTTCTTTCTTTTGTTTAACATGTGTTGTGCCTGTTGTTGTTGTCGCCGTACTCGTAGTGGAGGAGCTGGCATCTGTCTCTAATTTTTGTTTTTTTGCAATTTCCTCATTATTTTCATCATCAGCTTGTCTTTTAGATCCCACTGAAACTAATTCTGACTCTTCTTCAGGATCGACTTTTTCGAAAACAGTAATGAAGAAACCACCTGTGTTTTGATCATGTGGGTAAACTCTCATACAATTTGATAAGTCAAAATATTCCAATTGTAAATCCTCTTCAGAAGGAGGAAATAGAGTTTCAGGCAATCCACCTTCCCCTTTTTGTTTGATTTCCATATCTTTACCCCATATTTTCCAATCAGTGACACCATTGTGTCTTATTAAACCAGGCAATTGATCATCACAATTGACAGTTCTCACTTTCCCTTTCCATTTCTTCAATGCTGCTGCAACAACAGCTTCATTTTCCATAGGATTCAAAGAACAAGTTGAGTACACTAATCTGCCTCCTTTCTTCAACAACTGTAGACCTCTCATCAATATGTTTAGCTGTAATGGGTGAAGTCCTAAAGAATTACCAATTCTCCAATCTTTCCAAACAGTAACGTTTTTCCGCATGGTGGCATCTCCAGTACATGGAACATCACATAAGATTCTATCAAATTTGACATATTCACCTTGTGGTTCTAGTTTCATCTTAGGGAAAAGTTGGGCATCATGATTGACAACGACAAAGTTGGAAGAGTTGAGACGTTTGACTTGATGGACTAACATATGAGATCTTCTGTAGTCCGAATCATTAGCCATCACGAAACCTGTTGGTTGTTGATCAGAGCTGGTATTGTTATGTAGTGATTCGACTAATTGAGCGGTCTTAGAACCTGGTGCGGCACACATGTCTAAGACGTAATGATGTGGTTGAACATCTAGAACAATTGGAGGAATCATGGAAACTGCTTCTTGTCTTGAGATATTACCAATTTCTGTTTCGGTGACTAGGAATCTTTGAGTTTTGGAGTATTCTGGATTTTTCTTCACAACTGATTTCGGTAAATCAATTTGGAATCCTAAATTGTTAGGATACCATGGGAATGCAAATGGAGGTTTGTAATCTTCAGCACCTTCTAAATTTGATAAAGATGGAATATGTTTATTCAAAAACAGGTTTGAAATTTCTTTGGAATTTGATCTAGACCCAGTGATTCTGAATGTCAATGGCAAATTTTCCTGACAAGTTTTCTTGAATGTCTCAAATTGATCATTTGGGATTAGACCTTGTTCTAAATAGAATTTTTCCCAGTTGGCATTCTCTCTTGGAATTTCTTTCCAGTTGGCTCTATCATCTCTTTGGCCCAATTTGTTGCCTCTCTTACCGTTTTTTCTGAAATTCTTTCCCATTTTACTAGCAATTGTAGATATAGAGAAGTACCTAGCAATAATCATACGATCAACCTGAAAAACATACAATGTACATAAACAACCCAAATCACCCACCAACAAACAAAATTAATGCCATTGGAAAAAAGCAAAAACAAACTCTCCCAAAAAAAAAAAAAAATTCGAAAAATTTTAATCGCCCCTGTGGAAACGAAACGCGCTCACCATCTCCCATTTATACATCTCCATCTTCCTTATCATCGCTACTGTCATCTGAAACATCAGTATCATCAGTATCATCAGCATCATCTTTACCGGTTTGACGAGCTATATCATTAATCATCGTACTTGTCTTGTCTCCAATCTTTCCACCATTGCTGCCTTCGTACTTCAAAATATGCTTTCTTTCCGTACTACTCTGTTTGGTAATCTTATCTAAAGCACTAGGACGCATGAATGCTTTAAATCCATTAGATGGAAACTTGATTGGTTTCACTATCCTTGCTGGAACTCTGTTTATCATTTGTTTGTCCATGGTTCGTTTCTTTTTAAATAGTTTTTGCTCTTTTGTTAAATCAAGTGTGTCTATGAGTGTCTCGTTAGTAACAAGGTCGTTACCCAGGTACTTTGCAGGATCAAAATCTTCACCGCCTACTAGTTCGTCTACCCAAGCTTCCACTAGTGTTCCCAAACTTAGCAGCACCGTTTCATCCAAAAATTTTGTAAACTTTTGGCCATCTCCACTTTCGTTTTCATTGTCACCATCTGACGTTTCTCCTTGCGTTCTTTGGGCCAAGTAATAATGTATTGCATTCAGTAAATCACTATCTGGTAACTCGACTTCATAATCAGTCAATCGTTTGATGTCCTCTCGTGATAAATAATTCAAATCATTCGGATTAATTTGATGCTCCATTGACAGTAATTCATCAGGTGAGATACTTACCGCACTCTTAGAATCAACCCCAACAGGTTGCATATATTTCTCATGATCCGTAGTGGGTTTCAACCTAGGTATTTTTTCAAAGTTGGTTATTTCTTTGTAAGTTGTGGATCCTATAGAGTCATCAAGTAACTGGGCTTTCAATTGACTGGAAGATTGTCCTGTCAAATCAAATGAGACAGTTTGCCCCAGTTTGTATTCCCCAGCGGAAGCCTGATAGATATTTGTTTTTTTCAAGCTTTTTTTGGTTAGTTCTATATTCATTTTTTACCCATATGTACGTGTGTATGTATCTAAGTCTGTATATCTGGCGAAGTCTTAATAATGAAGTAATATAACAATAAATTAGTAGATACTAAATAGTTAATACCAGAGACCAAATAATAAATATTAAATACTAAAGAGTAAATAGAATTACGTGTAGTGGTACATCCTAAAAGATATAGTATGTGAACCAAATCAAGAAAAATAATTTCAAATTTCATAAAAAATAAATTTGGAAACCAATTTATCTTTTCTCTTCAATTTTTGCCAATACAGTCAACCATATATCATAATACTAATCATCATATATAAGGACACAACACAACAAAACTTTCATAAATGAAACAATGACAGAACGTGAACAACTCAAAACAGTCAATGATACTATCTCTCAGCTAGCTATAAAAATATCGCAAAAGGAAAAGGAGTTATCATTAATGAAACAGTCATACAAAAATAAATTGGAGGAAGTAAACAACTACTTACAAGTCCTTGCTAAATTACACAACAATAATGATGAAGGAGAAGATGACAACAACTGTGGAAGTGAGCTGACGACTGTCGAGTGTCCCAAGTGTCATTCGCCTATATTTGATTTGAACAAACTGGACGAATGCGATTATTATCTTGTGCCCAAGTCGAAATTGAAACACCATATAACTACACAACCATCAAACATTGCCTCATCATCAACTGCGCCCGTTCTCAGCTTTGAGGCCAGAGCCAATGAGGAAACGACGATACGGAGTGACAACAGCCCATTAAATCCTATTAATGCGTCGACAGATAAAGTAGTAGTCGAAACCTCTAATAACACGTTGTCATCGAACACAACAACGTCGAAGAGAGACAACAAGAAGAAAAAGAGAATTACATGTTCATATTGCACGAAACAGGGACATAAGAGGGCAGAATGCCCTTCTAAACTGTACGGATTAGAGAAGTGATCTGGATCTAGTTTTTAGCTTAGAGATCGGGAATAGATCTAGAAAGCATGTTCAAGCAGATTAATTATATTGCGGGTTTGTTTTTGACTTAAACCAGCGGGATGAGGATTGTTTGACTGTATGATGTTTATTAGATTAAATATATAAAATACAGAAAACAGAGAGTATGATTATAGTAACGTGCCTTTATTTATTTATATATATATATATATATAAATCTTGATCAAATGTATAATAATAAACAAGCCAACACACCTTGAAATTATTCACCCAACTACCTATCTACCTGATATCTTATCACCAGAAGTGGCCATTGCTTCCCTTCTACTAGCATCCTGTAGTAGATTAGTATCAACTAAAGAACTATTCAAATGGATGTATCTAATGTTAGACCCTCTAATGAATAAATTTCTAACTGATATTAAATGTGGGTATTTAACAGCATCTATTGAATCAGTCTGGATATTGTCTAGTTTCAAGTTTAAGTATTGATCTATTGATCGTAATGTTCCTTTCAATTCAATGTCATTTTTCAATTCGATTGTTATTTCTTGGTCTACTAGAGTTTTGAAAAATGAGAAAAAAAGCATTATGTGGGTAAATGTGATGTGATGTGATGTGATGTGTTGTGACCGACTGATTAGTTGAATGATTGGATTTTGGTTGAATAGATTCGATACACTGGCACTGATAAGCCAAATACTGTCCTGAACTCTTATTGAACACTGGTGTCTGTCTCACCTTCCTCTCATCCTCACTTCTAGTTCTTCCCTGTTTAATATTTATTCTTCACTGATAAATTACTGACACGGAAGTACCATATGGCAGTATGGGTAAAAATATGTACATGTTTTATATTAATTATTTACTTTTTAGTAACTATTTACTGTTTTGTTTTACAAAGATGAGTTGTTCAACTGCTCAGTTTTTCAACAGGGTGCCACTGACACCACCACCACCTGTAGTCTTAGAAAGGAAGTTTTTCAACAACATCAAATTGGACTTCGTTGGTTTCTTTAACCAATTGAACATCATCAACACAGAAGTCAACAAAGCTAATGCACCACCCTGATGCATTGCCGCCAATTCGGTAGGAACCAAATAAATCAAAGTACTAATCCCTAATCCCACTTGAACACAAACCAATCCCATTGAAATACCAAGCCACTTGAATGCATTTCTAGGGATCACTCCAGCACGCTTAAGACGGATGGAGTAAAAGTGAAGAGCTAACACGGAAAAGAATGTAGTTGTAGCGAAAATTCTATGGGACAACTGAACGGTTGTTGGGTTCTCCAAGATATTTCTCCACCATATGTCTGATTGGTCTTGTAAACGAGAGAAAACAGGAGACATTAGTTCGTTGTATGATGGGACCCAATCGTCTCCCATGTGTGGGAATGTGTTGTAAATTAATCCTGCATCTAATCCGGCAACTAATCCTCCACTCATAGCTGTTGTGAATACTAAGAGTAATAAACATTTACTTAGTGTTCTGAATCTCTTCAAGCTTGGTGATTGTATTTGTTGGAAAATCTTAAGATAACTTTCTGGGTTTTTGATTATTGAATATTCTCTTAATATGGAAAATCCAGTTGATATCATTGTACAATAGACTAAGAATGCAGCACCTAAATGAGCAGTTAATCTATATTGAGACACAGTTGGCTTGGATCTTCTTTCTAGTAATTGTTCTTCATCAATACCAGAATAAACCATCCACCATCCAATGGCACCTTGTAACCCTATCAATCCACATATACCCAATAATTTGAACGAATCTTTGATTGAAACTTTTCTTCTTGCAATATAATATAAAGTTGGTATAACAAAAACGGTACCAATAATTCTCCCTAATAAACGATGAGACCATTCCATTGAATAAATGAATTTGAACTCATCCAAAGTAATGTGAGAATTTAACAGCTTGAATTCAGGTGATTCTTTATATTTGTCAAACTCAACTAACCAATCTTCTTCATTTAATGGAGGTATTGAACCTGTAACTGGTTTCCACTCTGTAATTGACAACCCAGATTCAGTTAATCTCGTCAAACCACCCAATATAACTATGGCAAAAACTAGAATAGAGGTTCCAATACATAGATAGCCTACATTTCTATGTGAATTTATTGGCCATTTTCTATTTGCTTCTTTTGCAACGAAATTGACCGTTGGAGCTGATTTATTGAATTTTGGAAAAGCGGTGTGGAAAGATCTTTTTTGATTCAACAATGGAGAGACAGCAGGCTTAGATCTATTGATAACAAAAAAATTCTTATCGTTTTCTAACACTGGTGATTTTATTCGATTGAAGAATGGTTTAGTTAATTGGGGTGACAACTTGACCTCAGAAGTTGAATAAGATTTCAAAACGGATGGAGTTGCCTTGACACCCAAGTTCAAAAGAGAAGCGTTTTTGCTGAAGAAAAACTGACTTCTGCACAGCGACATAGTTGTCTTGAAATTTGCTTGCCTGGGCTTGACTTGTATTGCTTTGATTTGTTTCTATTGCGTATTAAAACACCTAAAGAGAAACCTATGTTCGGTTTCATCAAAATCAACCAACCAAACGACACACAAATAATCATTCGACAGTGAAAAGAAACTGAAAGAACCGTGCCACATTAGGTATACTTCCTGGGTGGCTTGCCAAAAACTTTCAAAGTGGCGGGGCAACCCCTGTCTAATAGTGAAATTGAAATTGAAATTGAAATTGAGATAATAAATAAATAGAAGTTCTTTAGAGACATAAGAGAGTAAAACTTGGACAGTGAGTACTAGATAGTAAACATAACACTAGAGTTAGGTCTAGATATATATCATACCATAGCTGACAGCAAAATAGTACAATGACTTCCACGCCGCCAGACACGCCGATCATACCGGACTCATTCAGTCAACGTTTCAACGACATGTCAATAAATGACTCAACTATTGATAACAACAACAATTCATTATTTGATGCCACCATTGCCACCACGAACAACACAACGGTAGTCAACGATAGTTCATTTATGATAGATAACAAGCAACTTAGATCCAACCCTTATCTATCCCCTGATTCTCCTTCTTTGCCATGTTTTTCAACATTAGGCACTTCATTCGATGATACAATTCCTCATATTAAAAATAACATTGCTACTCCCATAATTATTGCAAAACCTATACCAACCAGCAAACATCATTTAAGATCACAGCAATTAGTAGAATACGTGCTGTCCCCTTCAATATTTGATCTCACATTGGATTGCCAGATAGGTAAAGGGTCCAGTTCTTTTGTTTATTTAGCGAATTTAACAACCAAGAACAATAATAATATTCGCAACTCGATCCAAGTTGCCGCTAAAATCCCAATTAGTAAAAGGAAGGTAAAGTATATTGAAAATGAGACGGAGCTGTTACTAACTTTGAAACAATATCAGTTAAATAGTTGGATTAGTGATGAACGCATTGAAGAAGGAGGAGATAATTCTTTCCCATTTATTGACTCATATGGATTGTACTACTTGAACAAGGAGAAGTTCCCCATGTTCAAAAAGAAGGATCCTCAATTACCATGCTTACTAATGAAGAAAATGGATATGGATTTAAACAGATTTATTAATTCAAGAATTGCAACGAGCACCACGACCACAAAAACTAGAGATGTGGTCTTAGGATTAAATAATTGGTGGAAACTATGTAAAGTGCTGATTGATTCATTGGTTATCTTGAAAAAACTGCGGTATGTGCACTGTGATTACAAAACTGAAAATATATTAGTCTCTGTTGATGAAATTACAAAACAACCCTTTTTCAAAATAATAGACTTCTCATCGTGCCGGTCAATCGACACAATCGCAAACGAAAATGAAGAACTGCCTGATATGACACTACCATTTACATCACCAGACTTAATAGTCACCGACTCATCACTTAATCATCGCCCAACACCAACGTACCAGACAGATTTGTTCAGCGTTGGATTGATTCTTTTGAATTGCGCAACGGGTAAACCTCCGTATAACGAGTATATACATGATCAGTATTATTTGATTACTTTAGTCAAGGAGATGAAAGTGTTCGAGTTGTTGCAGAGGGAAGAGATGAATATATTACTGGAGAACGAGGCAGTCAATGGGTTGATTCGGTTGATCGTTGTTGAGAGGGCAGACTTGGATGATGTTGTGCGGTATTATTGTGATAATGTTCCTGGAGGACATTTATAATCTACAAGCAACTAGACTTCCACGCTATATATATTTATATATGTATTATATGCTACTATTAGATTGTATACTAAAAATGGTTTAATACAAAAATATGATAAATCATAATACACTTACAAATAACCGCCAACTGCCCTTTAAACTCCCCTTTTCCAGCAGTCGTGCGTCACACAATCTTACCCACCACTTAGAAAATTTTAAACTTAAACAACCATGTAAATTTAACCCGTGTTTTAAGCTATTGATTTGAACAGAGATTAGATTAGATTCCTGTGTTGTGTTGATTTCCTGTTTGTTGGGTTTTTATTAAAGCATTTACCACCTACTTAATTTCTTGATTACATATAGATCAAATCAAAGAGACTTTGCTCTCATATTTGATCATTCACATCACTTTATCATAACATTTCATTTCATACACACGTGCGCTTCGTGATTCCTGATTGATATATTTATTTGCTTCAGGTCATTTGGCAACAGATCTGGACATACTAGAATAAAGATACAACTAGACATTATATCGACCATCAATATAATTCACTAGTATACAAAAAGATTGGACCTCATCACTTGTACATTACAACACCGGCCCTCCTATACCACCATTCAGTGCTATATACATCATGTCAAGTTCAAATGTCCAACAAGGTACAGGAACAACAACACATATAACAACCAATAGTTCGGCAGGATTACCCATACCCAATGATCCGGCAACGATCTCTAACATTAACAACAATAACAGCAAGCTTTACGATCCCATAAATATCCCCGTTGTGAATAATAAGCCGAGAGTCACTGATGAAAATGCATCCAGTTTACAACATCCGATGTCATTATCAACAACCGGAGTAACTAATGCCGATCAATCGGATCGTATACAAGCTTATGCGATGTTGGATTTTGATGATTTCACTTTTTATGTTCAAACAATGCAAATATTATTAGGACGATTAGTCGAAGGAGACAAATCAACTGAATCTTTAGATATACATCTCGGTAAACAGAAGGCTATCTCTAGAAGACACGCAAAGATTTTTTACAACTTTGGTAATCAACGATTTGAATTATCTGTCATTGGACGTAATGGAGCATTCGTGGATGACTTATTTGTTGAATATGGATTAACGTTACCTTTGAAAAACAAAACCAGAATACAAATTGGTAAAACTCATTTCAAGTTCATCTTGCCAAATAGCGATGACACTTCAAATGTTAATGATCCATTAGCAAAAGGTAACAACTTCAATTCAAATACGCTCAATAAGAATCACAGTAACAATCCTATAAATCCTTCCGATGCAGTCAATCTGAAAACATCCTTGTACAGTAAATCAAATGGCTCTTCAGTCAGTGGGAATTCGACTACTAACAATTCAAGAGAAAGCTCAATAACACCTCAAAAGAAACCAACCGCTACAGGTGTAAAGAAGAAAAAGCAATCATCTAGTATCGATACAAAGACGTCTAATTCTCCACAGCAACATCAACTGAAAGTGGATGATGATTTTATAAGTGAACTAAGAGCAAATGCAGAAGCATCTGTTGTTAAAAGAGAAGAAGCTGCCGCAGCGGCAGCAGCTGCTGCTGCAAAAGCAAACGGTTCTAAGAATTTCACAAAATCAGCGAATGCTGCAACTGTCGGGACTCAAGGATTCAATTCATTATCAAACGTCAAGGGGCTATCGCAAGCTTACCAAATAGCCTTGGCGAATCATCAACAAGCTCAAGCATTAGCAGGAATCACCATAACTTCTCAATCGAATACTGAAAAGGGGTCAATATCAAGCATTTCAACAGGGAATACAACATCAGGACCCACCACACCGCTTGTCAAGAAACCGACCAAAACCGTCAAGAGAGTCTATAAGTTGGAGGAAATTCCTGAAGAATATAGAACCAAGCCAAATTCATCATATTCTACGTTGATAACCGAATGTTTCAAAGTCAAATCAACTGAACGTGGGATGTCACTATCTGAAATTTATAAAGCTATTCAAGAATTATTCCCATATTTTAAATATTGTCCTGATGGTTGGCAAAGTTCAGTAAGACATAATCTTTCGTTGAATAAATCATTTAAGAAAATTTCGAAAGAAGGTAAAGGTTGGTTGTGGGGATTAGATGAAGAATATTTTGCTGAAAAAGAGAAATTGAAACAGAAGCAAATCGAAGTTGCTAATAGTAAAGCAATGCAACAATTCCAAAATATGTCACAATTTCAACAGAAACAACAGCAGCAGCAGCAGCAACCACCAACTAAGCTTCCAGTAGCACAAATACTACAACCACAACCGAAACCTTCATTTACACAGCACTCAAGCACAGCATCTCCTTCTCCACAGCCTGTCTCTGCGGCATCAACCACAACCGCTGCGACCGGTTCAACCAATAACAAGTCATTATCAGGAGATACTAAAAAGGCATTGTCGTACTTACAACAAGAACTAATCCGACTCACGAAAGACCGTAAGATGTATGACAAAGAAACAACAACTCAAATATTAACACAAGCACTAGCGATGACCATAGCTCAAGTTAATCAAGCTGCTAAAAATGCAGGGATTCAGGGCTCTCCTTTAGTAACATTAATTGAAAAAAATCCATCTCATATAACAAAGATCTTGACTGCTGCTTTGAATGCAGCAACTCTGCAAATCGCAAAGAAGAAGGGAATTCCGATAAGTTCTCCTTCTCCTGTGAAAGTCAACCCACCTCCTCCGGCAATTGCTACTCCTGTGACCCCAGTTGTCAAGAAGGATTTACCTCCTCCTGCTAGTCTACAGCAGTTTACAAGACCCCAACCTCCATTTCAACCACAAAAACAATCACAACCATCACAGGTGGTGATTGCTAAGCCTATCATCACTTCAGCAAAACAATTATCATCAAACGTCAACGCCAACCTATCGTCGTCGGTTCAACCACCAACAATAGGGACTTCTTCATCAGGTATAAGGAAACCACAATATTACGGTAAACCGCCTGTTATTGGGGCAAAGCCACTCCCATCCGCTTCACCTTCATCTTCACCATCAAATCAAACAATAACAGGACTAACTGGTTCTATCAATTCTAATAATGGGGCAGTTAGACCTGTTGCCAAACCGAATATCCAAAAACAACTCCAACAATTTTCTCATCCAACTCAGACTGTAAATCATCTGCCATCCCCAACACCTTCAACAAATAAGGCTACTGATGCTGTCAATTCATCAAATTTGAATTCGACAAGTGAGCCTACCACAGTGAAACAGTCTACTGTTTCACTTGTTAGTAATTCACCACCAACTGTTGCATCATCTTCATATTCTCAATTCATCCAGCCATCTAAACCTGCCCCTCTAGCCCAAGCACAAATGTCCACTCCTGAAAAAGCGACCCATCCCAATGAGAATCAATCTGTTGCTATAGGAGAAACTAATACGGCGAAAGATGAAGATTTCGATGAGTTTTCAATGATGTTGGAAAATTTAGAAAAACAGCATAATAATGAACAGTTAAGATTAGAAGAAGAAAGAAAGAAAAAGAAACAGGAAGAAGAATTAAAGATAAAGACTCCATCAGGAGTAATTGTTGAACCTGAATTGGAACCTTCAGTTTCAACTTCTGCTTCAATTAATGATTCCACTGCACCAGTTGGTGGTAATGATACTTCCGGTATTATTGATACTACTGCAATTGATGAATTTTTAGCACAACATGCTGATCCACTAGATAATAATAATGAATATTCAAATAATGGTAATGTTATTAATAATGATAAGAAAAGAACTAGAGAAGATGAAGATGAAGATGAATTTGAAATGAATTTGAAGTCACTGAAAGGCTAATTAATTAAATTTAAATGTACTTATATATAATAATCTAAAAAATTGTACATATTCTTTTCTGAGCAAAGTACTGAATTCAAAAAATCTAAGCAGTAACATTATTAAATGAGCCCTCCTTTTCTTTGATTTCCCAAAACAATGGACCAACATCATGATTACCATGAAACACCCATCCATTTTCAGTAACATGGAATAAATTAATAGAACCACCAGAATAAGCATCTCTGTGTGCAGCGGCCAAAATTGATCTTTTACCTAGATATAAAGCTTCATCCACGGATAAATCCCATTTATAATTTGAATCTAAAACACCATAAGCGAAAGTTTGACCAGATCCAACACAAAATAAATCACCCTTCAATCTTGTACCATCTGAATCCACGTAATAGATAGTTGGGCCCTCTTTTGGTGTATATCCACATATCATTGTACCCATTGATAATCCCATACCTTTATAATTATACACCAAATTACTTAGTATTTTAGATGCAGCAGCCACTGAAATACGTTCTTTGTTTCTTAATTCATGCAATCTACATTGAGTACCTAACCATGTCTCCCAATATTGACAATCAGCAGCACCACCAGCCATTGTACCTAATAACATTGGATTGATTTCAATAACTTTTTTAACGGTCTGAGATGCTATCCAGTTACCGGCGGTAGCTCTTGAATCAACTGCAACTATGATTCCACCTTGGAATCTAAAGGCCAATGTTGTGGTACCATGTGCTATTTTAATATTACAATCTGGGTTTGTATCATCATCAGTATGAGCTCTTAAAAAATCTGTAGGTTGAGAAATTGGAGGAATTTGGAATGTTGGTGCTAGTGTAGATAAAGATGGTTGAAATTGTTGATAATCAGATGTAGCATCTTTCAATTCCTGATCGAATTGAGACGTATGTGAAAACCTTTGCGCTATTTCGTTAATTGACATTGCTGTTTCTGTGTATGTACGTCCGTATGTATGTAGTCAATTGATTTACTCTGAAGATGAGATAATTAATTGCTTGCCTTCTTTATCAGTATAGTTGAGAGTTCCCACACATTTACAGAACTTAAATCACTTATTTCCTTATAAGATCTTTGGATTTTGCCACCAGTTAGTTGTCAGACTCTGCCAGTTTCCTTTTGCGGGTTAATTAGAAACTCAAATGGATAATGTAATATATTAGGTAAGACTTTTTTTATATTTTCACCCGTACACCTCTTTTAATACCGGCTGTGCTGGATATGGTCTGAGGAGGAGGTTTGAGGGTTTATTGTTTACCACGTGACTCATTTGGCGCTCTGAAAAATTTTAAATTATCCAGACTTTGGAGTAGAGTAGAGCCAGAACTGTATGAGGAAAAGTAGTGAGAGCCTGTTTGGTTGGTTTGGCTTGTTTGGAAACTGATTGTATTATATTAGTGTTTGAAATTTATTTATATATATTGCAACTTGATATAACCTGACTGTAATTAATCTATTTTATCTATAGAGTCAGATATTTTACTACATTCGATTATATATTCAAGATGGTATGTTTCAATTTTAAAATAACATAACTCAGTTGTTTTGATCTATATGATTATCAAGCTTGTCAAATGATGTGTATTGGAACAAAAAAAACCTCATAGTACTTGAAGATTTACGATTACAAGAGTCAAGAGTCGAGATTCAAAAACATAAAATAATATACAACAGAATTAGTGGATATTTCACAATGTTTGGTTATATTATATTGTACAACTGATTGATAAAAATTAGGATAGACAGTATTATTCATGTAAGGGATTCTATGATTTGTTTCTTAGAGTAATTTGGTCTATTTATCAAATTATTTGTTCATCTAAGACTCTATTATAACGTTATCACTTGCTTTGGATTAGTATAGTTCTTGAAAACAGTGTAGAAAGTCACAGACCATTGATAACATTTGCATCTACAATCATATATCATTTAACAAAAGTTTTGATGACCGTATTGAAAAACTTTGAGATTATTAATGAATTTTTCTTTCATACTAACATATTATTAATTACTTTATTATAGTCCGTCAAAGCTCAAAACCCAATGAAAGATCTTAAGATCGAAAAATTAGTTTTAAACATTTGTGTTGGTGAATCCGGTGATAGATTAACCAGAGCTTCCAAAGTTTTAGAACAATTATCAGGTCAAACTCCAGTCCATTCTAAAGCAAGATACACAGTTAGATCATTCGGTATCAGAAGAAATGAAAAGATTGCTGTCCATGTTACAATCAGAGGTCCAAAGGCTGAAGAAATCTTAGAAAGAGGTTTGAAAGTTAAAGAATATCAATTAAGAGAAAAGAACTTCTCCGAAACTGGTAACTTTGGTTTTGGTATCCAAGAACATATTGATCTAGGTATTAAATATGATCCAGGTATCGGTATTTACGGTATGGATTTCTACGTTGTTATGGGTAGAGCTGGTAACAGAGTTGCTAGAAGAAAGAGAGCTCAAGGTACCGTTGGTAAACATCATAAATGTTCTAAAGTTGACACCATTGCTTGGTTCAAATCTAAGTACGATGCTGATGTTTTAAACAAATAATTATAGGTTATGTATATTTTTTTGTACTTCAAATAATATAAAATAAAGATCTAATATAAAAACATTATTTATAATAAGATCTATCTTTCATTTTCTTTTTTTCTGTTTTTCAGATAGCGATATAAATATTGAAAATGACAAACGTATTATATTGAAAGTTATTTATGTGATAATAAAACCATGCAAACTTATTAATTGCATCCATGCTGATAGTTAGTGTGTAAAATGTATATAATATATAATAAAAGATATATTAAAATTGTAAAATCATTAATCATTCAATTCTAATTCCAATTCTTTAGTTGCCCCTTCAACTCCAATATTAATTAATTCTTCAATCTTTTCAATCCATCTATCTTTCAAGAAATCATTCATTGGTTTGAAATCTAAACATTTTCTTTTTCTTTCTGAGTTGATAAATTCAAGTTTTCGTTTTTTCCCCTCGATTGATTGATTTAAATCATCTTGATATTGTTTTAATGAATCTAATTTAATTAACCATTTGTTCTTATTGATGCCTTGTAAAATTTGTTGTTTATTTATATTATTGGTAAATATGCCGTTATTTGTTAGTTCGTTCTCGTTCTCGGTATTATCATTAGAGTTTGTGTATTCGTTATCGGGATTATTAATTTCGTTATTTGGGATGTTATTAGGATGTGGTAAAGTGTTCAAAGTCAAAGTTCTGTGTCGTAGTTGAGAATAAGTCAAAGTACGTTTCAGATTATTAGTATATTCAACTTGTTGTTGTTGTTGTTGTTGTTCCGAACTTTGGGATTCAGTACCATCATTATTCCAAAACGTTTTAAACTGTTGATCCTTCAACAAGGTTGAATAATTCGACAAATGTATCCCACCTATACTACCACCGTTTCCAGGCTCTAATAATGGTAACTTATCGAAATTATGTTGAATCTCCTTGTATCTACCATCGAATGATGGATGAACATTTTGCAAATTAACCGTTGTTAATTCTTGTTGAATTAGTTCATCAACCAAAGTAAGCATATCATTGTTCGGGTCTGTGTCAATGTACGGTAAATAGTCCAATGCGAGTGAGAAATTTGTGTCATCGTTATTGTACTGTTCGGTGCTCGGTGACGATGATGGTGAGGAGATCGTGGTAACCGTGGTGGCTCCTTCTAATGCTGGTAATGATATGGGTGAGGTATAAGACATGATAGGCCTTATTAGAGATGCTAATCAAACCAATTAGTTTAAGAGATGATAGAAAGTAAAGTAATAGTTATTTTATATACCGTTAAAATAGCAACTAATAGTAATTAATGGTCCCGAAACAACCTTAGCTGCCTGTCACCATATGTCCTTTCCATCTGTCAAAGATTATATGCCCACCCCTCCCAAATTTTTTATTATTAAATTATCAGAAATTTATTCGACGTGCAGTCGATCGTCGATGGTATTTTTTTTGCCGGGCGCCGGCCTAATTCAGTGCTCACCCCTTTTTTTGGCTCTATTTTATTGATTTATTTATTTACTTCAAAAAAAGATTTTGTTTATATTGAGTATGAAATTATATTATTATGTTATGTATATATGTAGATATATGACTTTGTATTGAATCATTAAATTGGAAACACTTTCCGAAAAAAATACAAATTTTTCAATCACAGATGCTTCTTCTTCAAACTGTAACTCACTCTCCTTATTTCGATTTTCTATAGTTACGAATCTCTGCATATGGTACTTCACACCAAACACTACCCACCAAGCTTCCTAAGACTAACAATATCCCCACCACAGCATAAATAGTAGCTACGACTCTAATTGTCTCAATTTTGAAAACTTTATAAAATTCATTCAACCCCAAACTGAATGCACATAAAGGGAAAGGCATTATCCAATAAGTCTTATTGAAAGTTGGTGGAAATCCAGTAGTTATAACGTTTGCAACACTGAGAAACGTGAAGAAAAATCCAATAGCTATTAAGAACAAACCAATCATTCCACTTGTATATTCGATTGTCACACCAAGGAGCTCTTGTTGAACTTTCTGATTTGTTGATGGTGTTAAAAATGTAATTTTTATATCATAATCAAGTAAATAACTCTTCAAATTAGACCCATTTAATAATATTCCCCAAATACCATGCCCAATTAATCCAATAGGTGCAAATACAGAAAATATTAATGCTTTAGGAGGCATTTTGTAAATTAAGAATTTACAAAAAAATATTCCTATGAAACAGAAACCTAAGACAATTGAATTTGACCAAAGCAAATAAGTCAATAAGATTAACATCAGTCTAATATTCTTCCAGGCATGACCATTTGTAGTTGATTCAATAAATGCCCCACAGATAAAGGAACCACATGATGCACTCACAGTTAATGGTAAAACTGGTAGAATCAATTGAGGATTCAATTGATTGAATTCAATTGAACTTTGACTAAACATTCTAAAAATTAATAGCCAACCTATTAATAAAGCCATAGCAAAATTGAAAAACCAAAAGATTAATAAACCAATTTTGAAATTCAATTGATAATGACTTGTAATTAAATGGATCATATTTATAATAGTACTAAAACCCATTGAATAAGGACCTAAAAATACACATAATTGAATCTCTGTGAATAAACTATATCTAAAATTTTTGAAATAGTATAATTTCAAGATAATCAAAATATTATTCATAATAAACAAAAACAATGAAATCGCCCACATTATCAACCCAAATATTCTGAAAACACCAACTTCATAAGGGAAATTGAATAATACACCTGAACAAATCCCAGTTGACATGAAAGCAACGTTCCAAATAGGATGATACGTTTCTAATATGATATCTTTCAATAAATGTTTCTGTAATGAAGTTGAATCTTTTTGATCTATTGGAGTTACTGGAGTCGCTTGTTTTTCTAGATCTTCATCCACATAATCGTTGCTTATGAGTCCTTCTGAAGGCGATTGTTGTGTGTTTTGAGAGTCAGAAAGTTCCACTTGTCTGTTCAATACAACAGTTGATTTTTTGTTATTAGCGGACATGATTGTTTGTCTTATATTATGCTATGTTATGCTATGCTATGCGTCATGTAGTCACCTCTTTTCCTGTCAAACAAATTTCTCCTCAACTTATTCAAAGTTAATTCATTGGAATCACTCCCATTTATAAATGTAATATCTGTAGATAAATAAACAAATAAACTTAAACAACAAGAAAACAAGCAAATTCCCCCACAAACCGTTTGAAAAAATTATAAAAAATTATTCCACCAAATAGGCTCCTTCGGAGGACATAGAATCCGTGCGGCTGCGGCTTTCTACACAATTTCTTGTCTTGCCGTGCCGTTGACCGAAGTCATGACTCATGAGTTATTTTTCATCTTTATGTCGTTTCGTTCGTTAGTTACTAGTTCTATATATACATCTATCTATCTATCTATAAATATTAACTATGCACTCAAGTGTAAAAACAAGTGTTGGATCATTCTTGTTAGTGCTCATCAAAGTCCGGCAGTTTGACGGTTGGTTATGGTATTGGGGGTCCGTCAAGTACTCCTTTTCTTCTCTAGTCATTCGGTAAATCAGTAATCTTATCCAATAAATCAGTGATCTTTTCTTCAAAACTTCCTTTCTCTACTTTTTCTCCTTCTTTTACAAAATCACTTTTCAATTGTTTTAAATATGGTAATAAATCAAGTAAATTATCAGTCAATTGATTTCTATTAACTTGAAATAAAAGATTCAAAAACTCAAGAATTTTTAAATGTTCTTCCTTTGCTTGTTCGCTTGTTGATGGTTTAAGTAATCTTTTGTATAAGGTTTCTGTTACTTGTGAAGAAGTACTTATATGATTGAGTAAGAGAGATATTTTTGATTGTTGTTGAGAATGCTGGGTTGAATGGTTCGATTGAGTAATGATTGGATCTTTTGATATACATGATTTGATCAATATTAACATTTGATCCAAAAATAAAGTATAATCATTATCAATTTCAAAACATTTGATTAATTTGATTAAGTCACTTGAATTATTTTTGAAATATGTATTTAACATATTGTTATTCAATTTCAATAGTTTATTGATTAAAATTAACGAATTTAGTCTATAATCGGGTTCAATCAATAATGTTATCAATATTTCAAATTCACCTAATGAAATACAATTTCTATTTTGTGATGATTCAATATTTTCAATAGCTTCCAAAAACATACTGATTGTTTGATCTTTTAATGTCAGATAAGATCTTTTTCGTTTATTATTAGTATTTGAAAAACATTTTATTAATCTACTAAAAACCCCAACACAATCTCCTGATAACAAATCAAATTGAATGAATGAATCCATGTAACATAATTGATACATTATAGGTAAAAAATATTTAGCTAAATTTGTCATTTCTTGATCATTGTAATTTTCAGAGGTTAAAACTTCAATTAACTTTATAATAACTTGTTGACTAGTTCTTGAATTCCAATTTTTAACAACCGAATTATTGATTAAATTAGTCTTATTTATAAATTTAACAATTTCCAATTTGGCAAAAACTGTATATTCTGTAAATTTCTTGAATAAATAATAGACAAATTCGGAATCAATTATAATATTAATTTTGTTCTCAGGTGATAATAAGTCAATAATTATTGATATCAATTTTATAATTTTATCAGTTTCTATTAATTTGACAGATTTTTTAGTCAAATAAACTAATGTAATGGAAAGCATTTTGGGAATTGAATATGATGCCAAAATATTTGATAAACTTTCAATCAACTCTTTATTATCTTCATCAATCTCATCAACAGTATTATTTTCAAATAATAAGAGACATATATCAACAGCTTCTAGTATTTGACTCGGTGTCCCAGTTAAAAAAACATTAATCAAATGATTGAACCCTCCCGAACTGATAAACAAATGACTCATTTTAGGAATAGAAACAATTATTTTACTAAATTTGAAAAAAAGCTCAATTTCATCATTTTCTTGACAGGTTGTTAAAACTTTAGCTAAATCGCCGTATCGATAAAATCTTTGTAAATTTTTTGCTGTATCGTTGGATTTATCATCAATTAATTGTAAAGCTATTTTCAATAATTCAATTAAACAATTTGATAATTGCTCAACTGATAATCTGACAATGATCTTCAAGATCAATTTTTCATCTCTACTGAATAATTTATCAATAGTGAATCTTTTCATTTCTATATCTATGTTAGCATCTTCGCTATAAATATATTTGTTCAATAATTGTAATTGATCATAATCTGCATATTTAATATTATCGGCTATACCAATAATAACATCCTTTTTCTTTTCTCTCTCTTGAATCTGTTCAGAATAATTACTCAAACTTAAATTATCAATACCATCAAGGTCAAAATCATCACTGAAATTTTCGATTGCTTCTTCTTCTTCTTGTTTAATCACTTTCGGCTGAACTTCAATACTGTTCTCAAAATCATTATCACCATTTTCAGTAAGTTCTTTGTAATAAGATAATCGTTTATTCTTATTGATTGTTCTAATAGTTGATAATAAAGCTTTAGGCTGGACACCAACTTCAAAATCTTCAAAGTCTTCATCATACGACTCTTGAATATTCTCACCAAATTTGGATAAGAGAGTAACTTTTTTAGTTTCAGCACTATTAACAACCGATAGCTTATCCAAATCAACAACATATTTAACACACTCGGGATCAGTAATCCAATCATGTTCGAGCAGTTGACTAGCAGTCATTCGTTTCTCCCTTTCGGGAACCAAACAACCTCTAGTCAAGAAATTATAACATGCTATTGATAACTTCTTAGGTAAATCAGGTAGTTCTCCAGACCCTATAGCATGGCATGCTGGAAATGGTTCATATTGATAAAAAGGTGGATGGGTAGTTAGTAGTTCGATAATTGTAGCACCTAAACTCCAGATATCAGAAGGCGGTGTGGCACCTTTCAATCTAATAACTTCTGGAGCCATCCAGTATGGTGATCCATTAGCTTGGCTGACAGTATCTTGATCATCAGAAGTCGAATTTTGGTTTGTGTTTGTTTCTTCTCCGGTGTGTTCGCTAACTCCAAAATCAGCTAACTTGATAACATTTTCTTTGATAAGTATATTGGAAGCTTTTATATCACTATGAACAAATCTATTTTTATGTAGATATTCCAACCCCTTTAAGATCTGTTTTGAATATATAATAGTCTCTGATTCTGATAATGGTCCTTTCGATCGGTATTTATCTCTTAAAGATCCACCTTCACAATATTCCATGATTAAATTCAAAGTTGAATCAGTGATATGATAGTGATAAAGTTTGACCACATTCGGATGATTGAACTGTTTCATTAATATGACCTCTTTCATCCAGTTTGGATTATCCCGCTGTTGTTCTGATTGGGATTGGGATTTGGAGTAGTGCTGATGTTGATCTTCTGTTTCAACCGTCTTCATAGCATAAATCATCCCTGTGACGGCATGCCTCACTTTATAAACGTTCCCAAAAGCGCCTCTACCGACATCATTTTGAACCTGAAAGTTCTTGAATTCTGTATCTGAGATGTCAGTCATTGACGATGAAGTCAACTTAGATTTAGTGTTCGATCTGGATTGGGATTTGGATTTGGAATGTTTATTAGTTATTGATGTTGATGAGTTTGAGGTCTTATTTGAAGTAGACTTTTTGGCGGTTATATCAGAGGATTTTTTGAACGTACTGTAATCACTTGCATTTGTAGTTGTTGTAGTTGAGTTCAATGTTCCGCCTTCTGATTCTTTATAGATCTTATCAAGGTCAAAAGGTTTCAAAGATGGATATGAGAAGCGCGGTAATGGATGATTATTATTATGATTATCATAATCTTGTTGTTGTTGGCGTTGTCTTTGTTGTTGTTCCTGTTGTTGTTGTTGTTCCTGTTGGTGGTGGTGGTGGTGCCGGCGCCACTGCTGCTGCTGCTGCTGCTGCTGCTGTTGTTGGTTACGATGACTAAACATTAGTTTGTTAGATGGCTTGGAATTAAGCGACGGCAAAAAAGATTCTGGTAATTTCTGTCGTTGTTGTTGGTTACTGCTATTAAAATCAGTATAACTATTGGCGGTATAAAAACGATGGTTACCAGAAGAATGAACGTTGGAGACAAAACTATCAGAAACAGAATTATTAGCAGAATTAAACGGCGTCGTTATGCTTGGTTGTTCAGGATATCTGATATTTTCCTTATTTGTAACATTAATAACATTACTGTTAATTGTTAAATCACTATAATCATTATCATTTGAAGTCTCTGTGAATATATCAAGTAAATGATTTGGTGTGTTACCTGAACTACCCTTTTGAAGTTGTTTGTCTGGCATTTTCAGTTGCCTAGACGATACATATTAGTAATGTAAGTAAGTAAGGAAGCGGAAAGAACAAAACAACAAGAGAATAAATTAGTGTTAACAACAAGTGATTTGTTTGTTTACTTCTGGTAGACGCCCTTTAATTTTCTTAGAATTATTATTATTTTTTTTTCTCTCGCTGTGTTTTTGAACATAAAAACAAAATTTTAAATTTTGTTACCCCGGTTTTAACATTCATAAACGCTGTATGGGTTATTGTTTCTTTTGATTGCATTGATAATCACATAGACATAGATTAAAATGTTAATATTGAAACTCATACATATTCTGTACTAGACATTATATAATGTATAATATAAAAAAAAATCCAAATATAAACTACTGCTGTCTATTCCATGAAACTAAACTCAAATCACCTGTCTTTCTAGGATGAAGTAAATTAACAACCAAGAAGATCAAAGACAAAACCAAACATATTCCACCACCTACAATCCAACTAATACCTAAGAATGAGTTCTTACCGCCAATGACCGATCTAGTAGTTAAATAAATAGATTTACGTCCATTGAATGGTTTGACTGGGAAATGTAAGCCTGCATCTATCTCATAAATACCTTCTTCTAATTCATCGTCATCATTTCTTGAAATCATCTTTGAAAAAACTGAGAATGCTGAAGGTTGCATCCAGTTTTGAAATTCAGACCAAGTTGAAATATCAGGCACATTTGTTTCGTTATATCCATCTGGGAATGCTTTGACCCAATTTGGAGGAGGGACAATTTCATCGATATTATATTTGGTTTTTTTGAATCTGTTCTTGTTAGTTGACCAAGCTATTCCCTTGGTAGTCATCTCGTAATCATCTTCTGTTCCGTTGACTGCATTCAATATTGAGAAAGTATCATTGAATAAAGAGTTTGCAATTAATCCACAAGGATAATACTTTTTTCCTTCGTCATTGATCGACAATGGTTGACAATTTTGTCCAACAGTGTCTTTTATGTCTGATTCAGATGCAGCTTTACCATTCAATTGATCTTCACTGAATGATTTGACGTATCTTCTGTGATTTGCATAGAAATCTTTTAATCTATAATATAAATAAACATGAGGGCCTAAATCATTAGGGATTTGAAATTGTATCTTACAAATTGTTCTTTCCTCATCAAAATTATTCCAAACTGATGAATCGTTTGTAGCTAATTTCCAAGTTGGTTTGCTCGTTATCTCGTCTTTAAATTGATAGTCATAATATTCTTCAGGAATTTCTGTATAATAATTTGAATTTGCCAACGTATCACAATAAGTATAATCAATTACTAATTCTTCAACTTTACTTGAACCGTATAACATAGCAGCACCTAAAGGTATAAAAACAATTGCAATTACTAATAACAAAGGAATGACTGTCTTTGGAGTTATGATTGGATGGAAAGCTTTTAGTTTTTGTTGTGTGAATGCATTTTCTTTAGGTCTTCTTGAAGATTTCTTACCTGTGGATTCGGATTGAGAATCTGATAAATCATCATCATCATCATCATCTTGCATATCGTTACTATTGTCTTCAATTATTGGATCAACGTATTTGTTATTGTGGGTAGCAGAGATTGAAGAATTATCTTCATCCGAGGCACTGCTACCGGTGCCGGTACCTCTACCGTTCTTTTTTCTAAGTAAAGTAACCATCGATAAAGGATGAATGAGGGATCTTCTATAAAAGACGTAATATATATGTATTAGCTGATCTACCCATTGAAAGATATTTCAATAGAATTAGAACCAGAAACAAAACATCCATCTAAGCCTTAGCTCAGTATTAATTTTACTGATAAACTGGAATAAAAACAACAAATTGAAAGCCGAAAAATGATTCAGTTATATCACATCCTTACACCTGATTAGTTTATCCCTTTTTGTTTAGTTTCGCTTTGTCGATATTTAAATTATTTACATGTATTTCATTGAACTATTTAGCAGTTTTTTTATATTATATACATTAATCTATCCACTTCGTTATTCCAACCTACTTCTTTCATATATTAATTCAAGAAAAGACTTCTCAACACCTGCTTTGCTTTGTAGAGATTCATAATGTTCAATAAATGGTGTAATTTCATCAACTAACTGAGAATATTTACTACCATCTTCCAGTTTCTTAACACTTAATTGGAAATTCTTAAGAACGTTGTATGGATGTCTCAATCTCAGTAAGCTTGTCATTGGTTTCTTGAAATCAGATTCTTTGATTAGTTCATTTTTGAAATCTTCTGATAATTTGAATTTTTCAAGTTTTTCAAGTTTACTTTCAAGTGCTTTACTTAGATGAGAATCAATTGTGCTGTTTTCACTTAGCTGGTTGTTTTCTAATTCAACTAAGCATGCCAATTTAGCATAATTAGTCAATGGAGAATCAATATCTTTAGGAATCTTCTTCTTCGAACGAGTCTTGTAAATTCTATCATATAATGAAACCCCTTTAAATGCTGAACTGATTCTTTTAGAAACTGTGAAATATCTTGTAGTTTTCTGTTGTGCTATTTGAATTGATCTTAGTAATAGGATAGAATCAACATTTTCTGAACTAAATTTCCCTAATTTATTATAATTTTCCAAACTGTATATGAATCTCAAACTTTTCAAGAATTCATCGGTACCAAATTCAGCAGATTTGTATAGATAAGCATTCAAAATAGATGGATTCAATAATTCATTTGCATAAGTATCTAAACTTAACAAAGTCTTTTCAAAATTTCTCAATTCATCTAATAGGATCAAATTATTAATGAAACCTTGTAGTTTCACCACGGATGGAACTCCTGGAAATGCTTTAGGTAAGATAGGTCTACCTATCTTATCTGAAGCATTCATTGAAATCAAAGCATCAGCATTCTTCTGTCTGAATACTAAAGGTTTCCATTTTTTGTTCAAAGATTTGAAATAAACATAGTCATCAACTTGATTTTTAATGTCGTAGTACGATTTATAGGATAAATGGTTAAGTAATGAAGACGACGAAGAAAAAAGTCTTGCACAAGGGACAAGTTTCTTGGTGACAGGACGAGAGACTAACATGTTGGATGATGATGTATAGTATCCTTGTGACCCTATTACTATACTATCTGTATCTAGAGACTTGTACACTTATGAACTTTTATAAATATCATCATCATCATCATCATCATCTTCATCATCTACAATTGAAAACTGGAAAGAACAACTTTTTCAGGCAATATAATAGTGGGTGCAAAGGTGTGCTTTGTCATTTCTATAAAGTATTACCCGTCTGAAGCAAAAAATTCTGTTGTAAGAAATTACAACAGATAAAATGTTGTGTCTGTCATTTATTATACACGTGCTTCCTTTCTTTTTCTTTGCAAATTCCAAATTCCAAATTTTAATAAGCATTTTCGGTTCTTTATCTGATCATCCAAAAAAATTGATTCTTCAGGTTATCTGGAGATTGGCTGTATTCTTTCAATTTCTTTACATTAATTTCTCTACTTTTCTTTTATCAAACCAATGATATGGGTTTAAGTTAGTATATATCATCAAACTATTCCTCGTTTATCAATATGTCTACTACCACTATCAACGAATTGAGACAAGTAAACAATCATTCCAATATCCCCGGAAATTCCTCCGGTACTTCCACCTCAACCATTGAGCCTGATTCTATATTAATACAAAGAATTCAATCAACTAGTGATTATAAAGATAACTCCTTGGAAGAAACCATATTGGAAAAATTAGATTCATTTTTAGCTAAATTAGAATCTAAGATTGAATCAGTTGAAAATTATTTTCATAAAAATCCATCATTAACTAATAATAAGAATGATCAGCATTTCAATTTTTATGATTCTTTGATTTCCATTAAAAATATAGCTATCAAAAATCATAAAGCTGCTTTGCATCCATTAAGTCAAATATTGGATCGTAATTATGGTAATTTATTATCTGCTGTTACCAATACTTCTTGCGCTCCATCATCCACCGATTCATCTAATGATGATGATTTACTCACATATAAGAAATTGTTAACAGGTTTGCAATTCTTGGATCAAAAAATCGATCAATTCGAACAATCATTTTCCATTCCAGTAAATGCTAATGATAAATTAAAACAATTGAAAGATTCCTTGTACAACTATGAAAAAGCAATAGTAGCTGGAAATACAAGATTATTACATTTTTATGAATTACCTTTTCAATGGAGAGAAAACAAATTTATAATTTTTGGTTATAGATTTAATTCAACTCATAAATCTGCAGTCAAGTCTATCTGTGAATGTCATAATGAGACTTCAAATATTTGGACCCATTTATTAGGTTCTTTAATTATACTATACTTGATGGTTTATCATTATCCAAACACCGATATCTATTCAACCTCTTCAATATCCGATAAATTGGTCGTCAATTTCTTTTTCCTAGCTTCACTGAAATGTCTACTATCTTCCGTGATATGGCACACGTATACCTGTATTTCTCAACTTTATTTACGTCAAAGATTTGCATGTATTGATTATACAGGAATTACAACACTGATCACTGCATCAATCATTACAACCGAACATATAGCATTACATCATTATCCTATAGTAAAAAGTGGATTCATGTCATTCTCATCAATAGCTGGAATAGTTGGTGTTTTCTTTACATGGTCGGATTTATTTGATCGTCCTGAATCCCGTCCATTAAGAATCTTATTTTTTGTATCATTGAGTTGCTTAGGTATATCAGCCTTTGGGTTAGTGTGTTACTTGAATGGGTTTTCTAATGGGTTATCCTTGTATAGTCCATTACTTGGTTCGTTCTTATGGTACTGGATCGGTGTTTGCTTTTATGGAACTTTGATTCCGGAGAAATGGCGTACTGATGTTATTATTGATGATATTGAAATATCGGATAGTGCTATTATGAAGTTAGATGAATCCGGACAACTAGAGGCATATTTGAATAAGCAGCCTGAATACAAATCCAATGATTTAGGTCATAGAAAAAGTTTTTGGTCTTTGTATTGGGTGGATTATATCTTTAACTCTCATCATATTTGGCATATATTTGTTGTTTTAGGGATCTTGGGTCATTATATCGCAATTTTGGAAATGTTCCGCATTACATCCAACGACCACTAAGGTTGGCAATCACTATTCATATATTGATTCTCTATGTCGCTTACAAATCCAACGAGACTGTTCATTCATCATTCATCAAAAAACATTCAAACTATCGATCATAAAAAAAGTTCACTCTATTCATTTCCTTTTTCGCATTTTTCTTTTTCTTACTTCATAACACCTTATATAACTACTTGTAATTACTGTTAACTGTTCACATATTAAGCTCAACACTTTGTTGAACCTTTAAAATTTTCAAAATTATATTGTATACTGCATTCTATTCTCTTTTGTAGTGTTTTTTATCTTTTATCACTTAGGATTCGTATGCCACTTCATCAATAATACCAGTATTCAATGATGTACCTTACCAAAGAGAATAATCATTCATATGTTCGGTATCTTGATAGACACGTGTTGGGGAGTCAGTTGTTATGGTGAGATTTATGCTGAAGCTATTAATAGCTCAGTAATCTTTATTTTTGAATGTGAGCTTCATGATTTGAACATCATCACTGCAATAGATTCTACAAGACATTTATTCTGCCCTGTTATGAAATTATATGAGTCTTGCAAATCACTAGAACCCGTAAACATTATATAGTTGCGTTGGCCCTGAAATGCTTTTCTCGATCTCACTTAAGTTTCTTCCGACGTTTTCGATCATTTTCATTAACTTCGTAATCCTCGTTGAGTTCAATCGCTTCAAATCCAGTTCTAAGCTTTGGTTTTTCGTTTATCTGGAATTCGTATTTTTCTGCTAATTTGACCTTATAATCATTCGTTTCTAGGGTCCTTTCAAGAGTATCAAGAAACTCTAGTGTTGAGCGACAGTTAATTAATGTATTATAAACTCCACTCTTTGATTTGTCAT
This sequence comes from Ogataea nitratoaversa, assembly GCA_030579435.1. Taxonomy (NCBI): domain Eukaryota; kingdom Fungi; phylum Ascomycota; class Pichiomycetes; order Pichiales; family Pichiaceae; genus Ogataea; species Ogataea nitratoaversa. Next base: position 39,168 of record JAKTQZ010000053.1, read on the forward strand.
CAAATGTTTCCAAGAGTAACTGAAGTATATCTACTTCCTTTAAACCAGCCTTAGATAGATCAACACGTAATTTAAAGCTATCAATTGTAGTTCTTATTGAATCTATGTCTGAAAAATCGTAAATGCCTCTTTTTATTAAAGCTTCGATACTGCTCTTCTCCGTGACAAACTCACATGCCTTGGCTATTTTGATTATAGTTGTAATCGGATCCCCACACACCTCTGATGGGTGCATCAAATTGTTGTCCACAGTGGACATCAAATATTCACTTAATCCCAGTTCTTCAGACTTCTCTAAAGATTCAAGTCGACCTGTTTTAGAGCTTTCTATGAGATCACGAGGAATGTTTCTCGATAAGAACCCTTCTGCAATGAATATGTCAGCATCTCTGATGAATCTCTGATACCAAAACATAAAATTGTGTTTGTTATTCAGTCGTTTGTACGGCCCTTCACTCAGCATTTTCTTGACGTATGATTGAAAAGCATAAGTGCCCTTTATATTTGAAGCTCCTGCTGCACCCTTGATAACTAATTGGCCACTCATTTTGTCGGAGCCTCGACGCTTGGGTGAATGAATGATACGGGTCTCGTTGACCTTTGTAGTATCTTGTGTAGACATGTTCAAAATAAGAGGGTATTCTCAAGGTGTTCAGAAAGAGATACGGTCAGTTATCGATCAAAACTGGCAAGGAACGATACACATTCACAGTCTACAAGATTATGATATATTTTCAGATGACCGTCTAATGTCTATGTGTCTAAAATTCTAGTGTCTATGATCTCTGGCTTATTGTTTCCAGGTTTTAGCATTTACTATCTACTGTCTACAATCTGGTTTATAGTTTCTGGTCCCCCAATGTTTATGTTTTGCCTTATAATTACCGTGCTCTCTGTGCATGATCTCCTGAGATTTAGATTACCTAATAAAATTTCAGTTACTATAGTGACTAATGAGTAAACTTTGTTTAGTTGTACAATAGTATCATTATATTGAACATCTTCTACTTTTAGATTTTAGTAGTAAATTCTAGATACTAAGTATTAAATAATAAATAGTAAATAGTAAATACTACTGCGTTAGGTTATCCTAACTATATAAACGGACTGGTACAGAACAGTACTAGATAAAAAATAGCTCGTATATGCGTCTCCTTTTAGTACTTCAAGACCTACTGAAATTCATATCAATTGCCTTTGACGAAGAATGAGCCGAATAATGTTCAGAAAAACTTCCGGATCTATTCACCTTCGACTCACTAGTACCACCAGGTTGCAAATAGTTTTGTTTCAAACTTTTACTTTTGCTCTTGCTCTTGCCCAAGTCAGTCGTTGAAGTTGGAGGCGATGGTGATTTATCAGCAAGTAGCCTTCTTCTATTATCACCGTTGTCGGAATTATTCAATGCGCTCCGAATGTCATCTTCATCCTCCGCATCATCATTGGGAGAATCTTGTGATATACTTTCGTAAACTATTGAATTGTTGCGTCGATTAATCAACGGTCTTTGTTCCTGATCTTCAATCGATCCAAGTGTTCTCCCTGTTCCTGGACGTGAACCCATACCAGAAGTAGAAACAGTATTGACTGTTCTAGTGGCTGGGTCTATGTCCGAGTTCCTTGAAGAATTCCCAGGATTTCTACCAATAGAGACAACAAAACAGCAAGATATAACAATTATCAAGCCAAACATACCTATGATAACGCCTATTAAGATGGCAACAAACGGTAAATGTAAATGAATTGGTCCAGTTTTATAAGAATCCAACCAGTCCGGATTTATTGGTCTATCAATAATTAATAAGCCTGCACTTTTAACGTTTGGTTCAGTTGAGTAAGGAGATGTAGTAAAGCCTTTTCTTAACACTCTAACTTCATGATCATTACCTTCTTTAATTTGTAGCATAATATTACCTGAACTTAATTCACGACATGATAAATTAGTATTGTTCAATAATGTTGGGATTTCATCTTCACAGTTTAATAACTTATAAATTGAATCCCCTGGTAATATATGTAATTTGGCGAATTTTTCTAAAAATTTCAAATCAGTCAGTTGTGACGTTATATTTTCCATTGATAATGATTTTGAACTTGGAATTATGAAGGAGTAATTGTCATCTAATATTAAATTAGAAAGTCCTAAAATCTCCAGTATTTTCAAAAATTCTAGCCCATCAACTGTATCAACCAACTGTTTCATTGATATCACTAAATCTTTAGGGAAAATCACTTTATCAATAGCAAATGCAACACCATCTTTGAATAAAACTTCATTTTCAACATTCATATTAACTGTTGAATCATCGATAGTCAATTTATTACGTTTTTCATCATGTTTTGTTAACAGTAATTCATCGTTATTCAAATTAACATAAGTTCTTGAACCTTCAAAATCATCATATATCAATCCATGTAGCATCATATTTTTGACAACTTTCTCCAAGATTTTCAAATTATCTAATAAATAATCCAATGTTAAGTCTAAGCTATTCCATGCGTTTGAATTGGGTAAAAAAATTGTATAGCCTAGACCACCATTTTTAGAAAATTTTAGTAATTTGAAATGCTCTAAGAATTGTAACGTTTTAGCACATTTCAACAGTGGTAAAACAGATGACTCTAGTTTTGATGGGATTGAAATTGGATCATCAGCAAAGTATATAACTGTGTTGCCAATTTCATATCTTCCTTTTTCTGTTAGCACGTTGATACGATCATTCAAAATTACTTTGTCGGAATCTTGATGAGTTATTTTTATTTTTTGACAGTTAGATCCCATTGTACTAGAACTTGAACAATATTTTGAGTCGTAAATACCTTGGACTGACAAATCTACTTTTCCTTCAACAAATTGATACATCAAATTGTTTTTGGCTTGTCCATAAGTGAAAAAATCGGACTCATCCTCGTCATCATTGTTAGAAACGACAAAAATAGTTTGTTCTAACGAATTATCGTCTATCAACTTTCCCAGTTTTCTGAAATCTAACTCCTTGACAAACAAGGAATGATTCAAACCAATTAAATAGCTTCGTGGGGTGAAAACGGGCATGAATTCTTCCGAAAAAATACTTGATTCAAAAAAATGTACTATTCCGTCAGATGCCAAAAGATTTGAAACATAAGCTTTTATTTCGTCATTTATAACTAGTTCAGATCCTAAGTTGTTGGAAGTTATACTGATCTCGTCATTATTTTTAGTCGTTGTTAAGATTGTGGTATTATCTAGGTTACCTCCAATTAATCCATCGAGAAGATAATTTTTCAAAAAATGATTTTTGTCCTTGTAGCCTTGTTCGCTAAGCAGATAATTTTTCTCAATTTCATTAAAAGGTATAAAATCATCAGAAGGAATTAATAATGTTATGTTTGATAATTCATTTGTTTCGCAATATTTGTTGTGCTTCAATAGTTCAATAAAAAGTTGAAAATTCTCAAAGTCAGGCGGCCCTTGAATGAAATCATCAAAGATTTGACAAATCGAGACAGGGTCTTTCAAAATCCCGTTGATTCCATGGACAATTGAGTTGGAAGAAAGAGCAATTAAGTCTGGTTCAACTGCTTCGACATCTTCACACATTAACAGATCATCTCTATTATCCAACAATAATGGAACAGGAAATTTGGATATATATGGAGACCCGCCTGTATGCTGTAAGGTGTTGAATATCATTACACCTTCAACATCAGCCGATTCAACTGGCTCATCGATGAAGTATCTATTGAATTGATCTTTATGAATTCGAACAAACTGATCATCATCAGCAAATGCCGAATTCATAGGAGCAAAAAATGTGACATTTTCTAGGCTTGAGACATAATCAATTAAACCGCTCCTTTGTAAACTTATTAATAGTTTACCAAACTCAGGGTCTGATGATAAAATATCTATTATTGTTGTGGTGGGTGGCTTGTCATCATCATCGCCATCATTAATATCAAAAGTTGCCTTGTCTACATAGTAATCATACTTGTGGGGTGATAATGAGGCGGAATGTTCTTCAGGGCTTCTGAGCACAGGAATACAACAGGAAGTACGTACAAAAAAAAGTAACAATACCAGTATCGTCAGTACGCTGTGATTTATATGTGATAAGATAACCATAGTTGTGATTGCTTGTGATTGGATGAGTATGTGATATATAAGTAGATGCAACAGATAAGGGCAACCTTGAAGGAGGGAGGTGAGTAAAGATGATGCGAGACTGGAGTTCGAAGATGAGAGGGTAGAAAAAAAATAAGTCTGTTGATACAATTCAAGTTTTTGTAGGGTAGAGTAGGACACTTGTGGGATATGATGCTGTAATTAATATCAAACAAACCAAAATAACAAATAAAGAAAGGAGAAACTAGGCAAGAAAACAAGACCAAGAAATAGAAACAAAAACATGAAGATTATGCAGGCACTTTCTGATATACATCCCTGCACCATATAGACGAAGTATTTTCTATTCACTTTCTTTAGGGTAGGCATCTTTAAAAGTTGTTACTATTAGTTGATCGTTTGTCTTATCTAGTGCTTTCTTTGGCATTGAGATAGCATAGACAGACATACATATATAGACGCCCACAGATTATTTAGCTATGTCAGAACAAGAGAATAATCTACCAGAAGACAATACAGTCGCTACATCTGCGACCACAGAGTCACAATCAGTAGAAGATGCTGAAATTGCAGCTTTAAAGGCCAAGATGGAAGAAATGGAGCAAGAAGCTGCCAAATTGAGAGACATACAGCAACAGATAAATGGTGAAGATCAACAGCAAGAACAGGTTCCAGAACAACAGGAAGGCCAAACTAATTCGCATCATTTGGACATATCTGAAAGGGAAGATATCGATTCTAGATCTGTCTTCGTTCATGGAGTTGATTATTCAGCTACACCTGAGGAGTTACAACAACATTTTGCAACTTCCGGATCAACAATAAATAGAATAACTATTGTGACCGACAAGGTCACAGGCAATCCAAAAGGTTTTGCATACATTGAATTCCAGGAAGCTGATTCAATCCCATCAGTAATTGAACAGTTCAATGATTCTGTTTTCAAAAATAGAAATTTGAGAGTGTCTGCTAAGAGAACAAATTTGCCTGGTTTTGGAGGTAGAGGTGGTAGAGGTGGTAGAGGTGGTAGAGGTAGAGGGGGTTCTTTCAGAGGTAGAGGAGGTTTTAGAGGTAGAGGGGGTCCACCATTTAGAGGGGGTCGTGCTAGAGGTAGAGGTGGTTTTAGACCTTATTAATCTATTCGTATAATCGTTGATTGGTAATATTTAATTATGTACTCATTATATCTTTTGTATACTACGTTAAATGATAGCAATGGTTCTGTTGTGAATCAAGCTTCTTTTCTGTGACTACTCTTTTAAAATAACCGTATGTGTAATCTTTATTTCTGTATAATATGCGGTTACAACTTTCCTTTATTAATTGACTGAATCAACTTCTTAGTCTCCCTTTGAGCAGCTAACCAAGCACCATGAGCACACCCGTTTCCACTATGAATCAAAGCTTCCCCTGCAAATCTAACTCGTCCTTTTCCATCAAAAATTCCCTTTGCTTCAATAAACGCATCGATACATTCATCTAGTTCGTCGCCGACTGAACAACCGGTGTATGACCCTCTTGCAAAGGGGTCATTTGACCAGTTTGAAGTATGGACGCTTTTAGGTAGAGGAATTGAAGATAGCGAAGATATTTTGGTTAATGTTTTTTCAAAGATTGGCCAAATTGTTTCACCATCGTTTGATTCAACGTAGTTAGTCAATGGGCTTGACGTTAATGCTAGTAGTAATGGTTTCCCAGTTGACGTGTATAAGTTCATGTATAAAATAGGGTACTCCCATTTCGCTGTGTCGTTTGTCTTTGTGTAAGAGTTGCCGGAGAATGATAACACTTTATTAGTCAATTCTTTGTCTTCGTCAGGTATACAAAAAAATCTATCAACATCTTTCGGCCAAAAGACATGGTCAAATTCAAGAAAAACTTTGCCTAATTGAGAATAAGTAATTTTTGACAATTTGTTAGTCAGGTCAAGAGGCAATCTAGGAGACCATTCAATATACCCTGTTTCGTTTGAATCAGTCAATTGTAAAATACTTAATGGAGTAGTACAAATTAAATATTCACTGATAAATTTCTCTTTCTTTCCTGATTCATTCAACACAGAAACAGTGATTTCTTTCTGTGAATCGTTGAATTCGATTTTGGTGACTGTTTTTTGTAACTGAACTTTTGAATTTTTGATTAACTCATCAACGCTGGAGTACCCATTTAACTTGTATAATTCTTCAACTTCATTATTGTAAACTGTATCGTAACCATTGAACACTAGCGCATCTCTACCTAAATGAGTATCACCAGCAATCAATCTAGAACTCAGTTCTTCCCAATTCGAACCTATCCATAATTCATAGTATCTTAGTAATTGAGGACAGTATTTAATTTGATCAACAGTTAAGATCTTTCTCTTTTCAGTTAAGTATTTCAATGCCGCTTCTTTAACACTAAAATCATCAACTGATTTAGCATCATCTGAACCACAAACATGAGATAGGTAAGCTTGCATCTCATCAACAACCGGTCTCAATTTCATTTCATCCATGGGAATTAAGCCTAATTCTCTGTTATAGTTTTGGAATTTCCCGTCATCAAAATTGAATTTCACATTTTGTTTGTCTATAGATTTGGCTAGAAGCGGGTTTGTCAAAGAATCATGAAACCAAGAAGCACCCATATCAAGTTTCAAACCCGACTCTGTAGTTATTGTGTGAATTCTACCTCCTAATCTATCCCTAGCTTCAAGTATCAGGTTATCGATACCATTTGAAGTCAAATCAATGGAAGACTTGATACCTGCTATACCTGCCCCAATGATAATAACCTTATGCTTGTTAGTTGTAGACATTATTATGCTTTGTTGTGGGTCTTAGTTGACTATATGCTATATATTTGCTAATGAAATGCTAGATTCAAATTTTGTCCGTGAGAAGGAACCATTGATAGACTTTATATAGTCGTAAAAAAAAGCGGGAAACTAAGTCCTTCTCGTATCTAGAAATATCGAGATCCCACATGTTGAAAAGAAACTGATTTTCATCCAACCATCAAAACAGCATGTCATAAGCATTAAGCATCTCTGATTAGCTCTTACACTTTCTCTCTTGGAACATTTTTGTGGAATCGCGGAATTTTTTGTTGCACAGCCCTGGATTGAATGTTCAACGGCTTCCTGTCCTTTGATCCTTTAATGGTTCGATTATATCTTCTATATAGACAAATCAATCTTTCTCATCCAAACCCAGACCATTCTATAGAAAAGCAAACAGTCTCACTCTCCACCGTGAACACTTCTTCAACACTTTCGATACTTTTATCCTTGTCTCCAACTCTTTTTTCTCCACTGATCAACCATAACTTCTTAACTCCAGTAGCTAATCTTCCTCCATTAGCGATCTCTAACAATCCTATATCGTCATTATGGTAGTCCCTAGTATTCACAATGAGTTGAGAGTGGTACCTTAGTGGGTCTCCAGGGTATGATATAAATTTTCCACCATATCGGAGACCAGGAAGGATGTAATTAGTATGGGTCTCTTTTAAATACTTGAATATCTTATAATTTCTGAATACTTCAGAGTAGTGTTCACTAGCTACTGGACGCGAATAATGTGTGGAAATCAATCTCTCTAAGATTTTTAATTGCTCATTGGTAACAATGGGTGGGTCGCTTTCGTCTTCTGGGCAGTACGAGACATTAGTAGTCTCTATAAACGCCTCATCTTGAACAGTGAAATCATCTCGTTTAGTTTCTTTCGCTTCAAGGCCTAGTTGTTTCAGCTTATCACCAAGTTTTCTTCTTTTATCGTTCAACTGGTGCTGCAAATCAGAAAAAAACTTTTCTTCCAGAATCGTTTTCCGACCGGTAGCTCTTGGGTCTGTATTGTCATCGCTGAATTGATATCCAGTTTCTGTATATAACATCTTCTTGAGTAACGTATGCCTCACTTCATCACTATCGTCACCATAATCAACCAAATATGCTAGGTTTTTACCAACTAAATACATGGTCTCTTCGAGTGATAATAATAAGGGTAACCCCAATAATGACATCTGTTGTGGAGCGATTGGTAATGTACCAATTAAGGTCCCCGTTATGTCATACTCAAGTCTTAGTCGTTTTATATGTGCAAGATCAAATAGTAATGGCTTATTAGCTATTACTGGAATTGGAAGTGGGATATTTAATTCGCTTTGGACTTCGGTTTGGGAGTTTATTTCAAAGGAGTGTGTCGATGATGAGGATGATAATGTTGCGGGTTCCGAATCGATTGGCAGGAACTCGTCTGTGAATTTCAAGTTCTGTTCATGATCTTCCATTGCATTCCTTGGATTGGTGAGTGCAGATAGACGATGTGACATGCGAGTACACTTTCCATTGAATGGCTGGACTGCTTTAATAAAGAATGTTTTTGGTTTAACTCAAATGATTTTGAGTCTTCTTTATTTTTTTGGCTCTCTCTTTTGCATGAGCCGCTTTCAGCTTCAATGGTTGGCTCCTTTTGTCTTCACGACCACAATTACAGCTCACTTAAAGTTTATTTGATTCATTCATAATAATACTAACTTGATCATCTCAAGAATTGATTTAATTTACACTATTGATACCAATATACACAAGAAGAAATACTAAAAGAAAACACCCAAAAACTCACCCAAAAAACAAATTTTTACATAGAATTAAAAGCAACTAATCTACACTTGAAGAAGATAATCAAAATTGATTGACTTACTCTTCTTCAGAACTCTCATCTTCATCATCATCATCATCTTCATCTTCAGAACTTTGTGCTTTCTGAACCTGTTCAAATTGTTGTAATTTTTTCTTTAAATTTTCAATTTTTTTCTCTTCATTATTCACATTCTTTCTTCTTCTACGTTGTTGTTGTTGAGGTTGCTTACTTCCTGGTTTAGATTTCAGGACAATATAATTATACAACTTCAACAACGTCTCATTACTCAATTGATCCATATCTAGTTCAATTTCCTCGTCGTCTGCTAAGTCAGGAATTCCTTCCTTTATAATGGCAACAACGTTTTTTAACATTTTATCATTTATCGATGACATAGCATCAGATATTTCCTTCTTCATTTCATAAGTAACATGAGTTGGGTAAATACCGTTTGAAGAAGTAGATGACTGTCTCTTCTTTTTAGATTTACCATTTTTACCACTTTTTTTAGACTTCTTACCTTTTCTGGTAGCTAACCATTCCTTTTTCAACTGTTCGAATTTTTCTTCTCTCATTCTTCTCAAATCTTGAGTCATTCTGTCAATATTTGCGACCAAGAAATCAATAGTTGGATCAGTGATAGAATCAATATCGACATTGAATTCAGCCTCTTCCTCTTCTTCGTCATCTCCATCTGACTCTGCATCTGAAACAGAAGGTGGAGTTGGTGGAACCACGGGTCTATGGGACCATTTTTCATTGAAAACAGCTTCCAGTCTATGGCCCATCATATTAACTGCACTACCTTCAGGATTGAAAGCGTAACAATTTGTGAAAACTAACCTGACATCTTTTTCAAACTGGTCACCATTTGCATATGCATCATTTTGTAACTTGGATGAGATTGTACTAAAATCCATTGGCTCTTTGACTATATCAAAATATGTAGGACAGTCTAATGCAACTGGATCAACAGGTAGTAAAAATGGATATGAGATTGAATCATATTTCTTAGATGTTAAATCTTTCAAAGTTTGTTGACAGAAACGTAACTCAGCTTGGAACTTTTTCTTTTTGGGTCTTATGTCATATGGCATATCTTTAGGCTTTGGAGGATGGATTTCTCTCTTTGGTCTGCCATTATCTGCGGTACTTTCTCTTCTTAGGTTAGGAACATCGGAAATGATCTTTTTTCTACCTTTGGTGGCAACTGCTCCAGCTGGTAGTTCTTTTGGAGGTATATTTAACATATGTTTTTCAAAACTGGCTTGAATGTTTCTAGCCATTTGCGAAATGGGAGCATCTTTACCATTGAATTTGAAGCAATTTTCAACCATCAAGTTGAAATCGCTGACAACTTGTTCAGGATCTTCATAAGCATTCAATGTAATCTTTCTTTCGATGGTCGACAGATCCATAGGTCTTGGAATAAAGTTGTAATAGAATGGGATATTTAGTTTAACTATATCAACAGGATGTAAAAAAGGTGCTGCATCTTTTAATCTTCTCACAGCTTTCACAGATGTAAGTGCATGTTTCTTTTGATGTTCAGGTATTGGGTTTTCAGGTAAGTTATTCAAATCAGGCTCAGATGCAGGAGTGGGAGCCGGCACCATCGTCACTGGAACAAGTTCTGGAGCACCGGTATCTGATGTAGCGGCGGCAGCGTTATCGTTGCTTATAGTCGCAGTTGTAGTGTCGGTTTCCGCTGGTTCAACTGTGTTGGCATCTGCAACTTCAATCTTTACATTACTGGTCTCCAAACTTGGGTTGGCTGTAGCGGTGGACTCTGTTGTTATAGCTGGGCTCGTAACTTCAGTGTCATCTAGCTTTGCTTTCTTTGCCTGTGGCTCTTCGGTAGAATTGTCAAGAGTACGTTTTGCATCCTGTTTATGACCATTCGTAGCGAGTGTATCCGGTGAAGCTAGTTGTTGGGCAGCAGTTTCTTCCAATGACATCACCATTTATCAATATATAATTAAAGTTGGATACAGTGTCTGTCTCTCTTTATCTAATCCTTGCGTGCCCGTATATAAAAATGGCAGAATAGAAAAAGAAAACAAACGAATACACGAAAGGGGAAAAGTCAAAAAAAAACATTGAAAATTAAAAACTGGGAAATCCATACATTTAAATACTTCGAGCGAAAAACATTTTTGCAAAGGACAACACAACGTAATTTTCGCGGTCGTCGACTTGTTTTTGTTTCCCTGATACTTTGTATCCCTTTTTGTTTCCTTGTATTTTCTTTGATCATATATAATGCTATTTATGATCCACTTCAATTACTGGTCTACTTAATGGGATACGTACTGTGAAAGTTTCCAAATATTCCATTGTGGAAAAGGCGCTATCTAGTATGAGCAGTTGACTGCAACTGCAGGGAAATAATAATTCAGTGGCAAATAATTTGGAAGGCTGGTTTGCGGCGTAGATCTCTGTTATTTTTACGGGTTACCCGGGTATATTTTGGCAGATGGTGGATTGATAGAGTAGTTGCTGCCGGGTAACAGGATAGTACATCTTTACACCCTGTAAGTGTACTGTTCCTCATTCCTTAAGAATCCATCGAAGTAGCAAGCGCTTTAGTACTAACCACCTGAGCAGGGATCAATATTCGTACATCTAATGACCGAACAGTAGGCTTGATCAATTAGGCATACACTACTCATGCTGCATACTAAGTATTTCAAGAATTCACAATTACAGCTCAAACAACAGAGTTTGTATAAGTCTGTCAACTTTTTTGATTTCTTTCTTCAGTCTGCTGTCTCTGCTCCCATATTGAAAATAAAAGCATTAGGCGCTTGCGTCTTGAAATCACATCTCAACTTGTATATCTTGGATACATAGTAAATATGTATCACTGTAATTTGATAGTAGCAATTCCAAAATAGTTACGTCTCAGATGAACTCTAGTATTTTTTCCTATTTGCTACTTTGATAGGGCAACTGATTAGATGGTCCCCACCAAATGTTTTCCGTTTGGCACGTAATTATGTAGAATACTGTGAAACTGGGCACAAAAAAGGAAATCTTATTGAATGGGTTTATTAGGCGCTTTTTCAAGTGACACTGTGATCCTCACTTCTCAAGAGTATCACTTTTATAAATAAGTGATCCACTTTCAATTGATTGATGCCAAAGACATCAAGTGAAAAACAGTGAAGGTTCTTGATTTAGGTATGCTCATATAAAAAGTTCTAGAACTACAGTAGATTCTTTTGTCGCACACTGTGCAAGTAGTAGTCTATTTTGGCCGATTAGTGGGCAAGGATATAACTTCTGCACTGATTTTCCTTTTTTTATTTTGTCCAATTGAGAAAGTGCTTGCTCCTGATTAACTTAATCTCAAGCCTTGTCTAACTATTAAAATTAAGCTGACTATCTACGTAGCTTAACTTGTTGAATAGAAGTTTAGGGTATAAAAGTAGCAAGCTTTTTGCTCATCCCCTTTTATCAAAGATATCCCTTTTTTTTTTACTGTCTTTAAAACAGATTCAACATCTCACAAATTACATTTTAGCTGCATCATTACGTCCTTCGGTGCACCATTACTCTTTCTACTTGCATACTTGCCAGGTAACTTAACCCCAGACTGTTTACTCTCAAGAAAATCAACTTAAATTTGTCAATTAAGTCTGAAATGAAATTAGTAATAGTTTTAAATAGGTTGTTTCATAAACTTCGGCGCATATTATTCTTGATTCCTTTGACTTGAAGTACTTCTTATATCAATTCTATTTGTTGGAATGTTGGGTATAACTCAAGAAACAAGAATCTTAACTTCCGTCTGTCAATTTTGGCTTTTTTTGTTAATATCAAAACTTTTTGAATCTGGGGAATCTCACAATAAAGCTAAGCTAAGCAAGGGGCTAAGCGGCGCTGGAAATCAATGGATCAAAAGATCCGCAAAAGTTTTTTGACATAATTCGCCCTTATGGCCAAGTTGGTAAGGCGCCACACTAGTAATGTGGAGATCCTCAGTTCAACTCTGAGTGAGGGCACTTCTATTTTTTTATTTTTTATCTTCACTTTTTGGTGTAAGGTGGGATGGGCATAGATGGGGCTTGTTTACTTTTCGAGCGTGTTTCGATTTGTTTACTATTCATTATTTGCATGGGTTGTTTCAGTTTTTTACCTCTTTTTTTTTTTTTGATAAGGCTGCCCGTAATGCATCAGTTAAGTGATAATACTAATCACTTAATCACCAAACTTTGGGACATTGAAATGACAGAATTCACTACTTTAGAATCAGAAATTTCGGTGGGTTATCAACAATATGTCACGATACTTAGCAAGATCAACGAGTTTAGAAAGCTTGATGATTATAGAGTTAATTTAGTCAGCAAAGTGGCTCATTACATTGAGCTACTGAAAGTACTTGAACAGGCTGATGAGAAACATAAAAACGTCATGACGGATCTAAGACAACTGAAAAGATCAACTGGGTCATCACCTCAAAAGGCAGGTGTGCATTATGGATCATCTAGATCCATGGAAAGTACTAGTAACAGATCATCGCAAACAGATAATAACGCCGTTTTACAGAAAAAATATAATCAGCTTTTAATTGAACTTAACTTGTCCTTGAATGAGAACAAAAATTTGGAGAGAAACATACACGAGCTGAGATCAAAGCATCAGAAAAACCTGGATTTGAAAGAGAAGAAAGATGATAGGTTTCAACAAAAGAGTAATTTTTCAACAACCCCGTATCTTTCTAAGGTTACAAAGGATTTGAAAGGCTCTAAGGACCTGCATAATACACGCGAAGGGGATGGAAAAAGTGTAGTTCCTGCTACCGAGTTGAAACTTTTGCCAAGTTCACCTAAAAGATCATCACTGTTGAACCCCACGAAACCTCTTCAATCTCCATCTGTTGGCAGGATACATTTGACCCCAAGTCATTTATCGACTCCAATGACATCAAAAAAGGATATGCTGCTTAACTTTTCAGCACAAAAGAAGAATGCTTCTCCTTCGTTGAATAGGAAAAATATCAGATCAGCTACCAGTAGTAGTTTTACTAAGACCACCAAAACATTATTTGATGATGATGACAACGATGACGATGATAAAAATGAAACGAACGCCCAAGAATTCAATTTCACGAAATTAAGCAATACCAGTAGACTCAATGAAACTACGACAAAGATTTTATTGAAAAGGAAGATTACCGGAGATAGAGACTATACTGAGATGGATTATTCCCCAGAAAGGGAGGACAGAAATAAAATCAGCAACGGAGATATATTAGATGAGATGCCTTCACCAATATACAAAAGAATCAAACAACACCAAGAAAGAACTAGAAGTTTGTTTACTAAATCGAATAATAATGCAGAGACAAAAACGAGTGGTAATTTTGTGAGTCCACTGAAGAAACGTAATGAGTTGTTTAAAAACAGTATTTTCAAATGAATTTTTCCTTTTCAATCACCATAATATGGTTTACTAATTATATGATATACATTACATAAATATCTTTTTATATGTCAATGAAACGCCCCAATGTTAAACAATTTCAATTTTCTGACTTGAAACCTCCTAAGCGGTTCTAAATAACACTATAGCAAAAACACCAACGTAAAAATGAATGAAACTTTTACTTTCATGAGAAACATAAGTGGAGAATTGTTTTCCAACTATGCATTGCCATGTAGGACCATATTTTTTATCCATTTCTTTCTTCAAGTGAGCTGCTATTTCGGATGGTACAGCAGATGTAGTTGATGAAGCAAATGCCTGTTCACTGATTTCAAAAACAAAAGCTTGCATATCATCGGCCTATAAGTCAGTAAATATTTGTAGTGTTAGCATGTTAGTAAGCGAAGCAGATAGTGACAGAGGTAAGTCTAGGAAGAATCCTTGAATTTGTAATATTGACCAATTGCCTATAGATTTATGTCGATAAAGGGAAATTCTAGATCGTCCATAAAGGAGTATCAGAGATTCACGAAGTACAATTGAAGTTTATACATATCCCTGTAGATATAGCCTTTAATGGAAACGGAAATTTCTGATCTTGAAATCATCAAGGAAACCCAACTATTATAACCACTACATTAACTGGAGTAAATACAATTGATACTTACCATATCTGTACGCTTGACGACAGCTGGATAGAATTGTAGATCAAAATAAAGTTTGAGTTATAAAATGTTAGTAAGTGAATATAGCAATAATAATAATAATGATCAGAGAGATCAGAGTGAATATTGATTTCAGTTGATCACATACGAGCCGTCTCTGATAAACTTTTGGTCTCACTCATAATGATAATGTTCACTTATTGATACCTTGTCTAGTTTTGGGCCAACAATTCCAACATAGTAAACAAGACCAACATTTCAAAACCTTTGAAACAACCAAAACATCCAAAACAACCAAAACAACCTCATAAACTTTCAAAAACATGCCTCTCTTCTCGAAATTTCCGATCACAGTGACATCACTGCTGACATAACCGGCTCTCTGTTATCTTCTTTTATCTGAGTCTTGCTTCTATGGTTCATCTGTCTATTTCCGTTACACATTTAGTTTCATCTCTAGTTATCTGACTCATGGATTCACTGAACTCTATCCACACGCAAGTCTTTGGAATGTGCTCATAAAGATGAACTTTTCGGATTTTGATGACTTTAGTCACGATAATAACCCATTTGCTGGATCCAATCACTTCTTTTCAAATGGGATTCTAGGCGCCACACTGGATTCTAACCAGGTCAATAGTACTTCAAGCAGTGATGATCATAACAACAATAACAATAATAACTCCAATGTATCAAATCAACCTTCATCTACATTGAACATCGTAAGTATCTTGGACGATTTGGACGATAATTACCTACATCCGGACTATCGAAATGGCCATAGCAATGACTTGGTACCTGGTAAATCTAAGGTCATTGATCAAAACATTTCTTCGTCTCCATTGTTTTCCAATGATACTTGGAACACTCATCAATCCGATAGATCAACATTGAATATCAACAACAAACTTGAAAATGTGACAAGTAATAATGACGAGAAAAAAGGCGAGGTAGATGAGATTTTGGATGATAATGATGACAAAGATGACGAGGTCGATGATGATGATGATGACGACGACGAGGTAAACTTGACTGCTAATTATAGTGAGTTATCGGTCAATGAACAAACAACAATGTACGTTAATCCAGCTCAATCGCATATACTACGACGAGGAGTAGGCCAGACAGATCTGGCCAATAATCACAAAGACAGTATGATAACTGATACTAGGAAGGAGAATGGAGCCATTTACCCCATCAGCTCCTCTAATAACAATGATTACCCGAAATATTTCAATCTTAATAACTATACCATACATATTAGAACCTACGAAGTGTTAAGAGATTTCAAAAATCTGAAAACAGTTTTTTATAAGATTGAGATTGAAGAAAATACAATATTAAGAAGATATTCTGATTTTGTGTCATTAAGACTCTACATTACTAAATTTTTTCAAACAAAGATCATACCACCAACCCCAGAGAAACACTCTTTTGGAAGACTTATAAAGAATCCATTCAATTATAAATCTGACATTCATATTATTGAAAGAAGAATGAGACTATTAGAGTATTTTTTGAATACATTGATTGTAGATGACGAAATAAGAACTTCAGATGTTTTGAGTAAATTCTTGGACCCGTTGGAGAAGAATTGGTCTCAAATATTGAATAGTCCCCCATTTACAAATTTGTCATCTAAATCTGTCTTACTAACTTCACCAAAGAATCCAACGATACCTAATCCATATTTAGTCTATCTACCTGTTCCTCCTGTTGGATTACTAAAAAAATATAATTCGAACCTGAACTCTATGATTTTCAGGCCTTTGGAGCTCAAAACCATAAATGTTTTACAACATGTACAGAGTTTAGAAATTATTGTTAAGAAGTTAACAAAAGATTTTGAAAAGAACAGATTAACATTGGTTGAATTAGGTGGATTTTTCAACATTTTCAGTATTTTGGAGGAGCAGCATTTAACCATTGAAAGATTCGGTAATAAAATTGATTTAACATTTTTGACCGTTGAAAATCTAGTGAAGTCAATAACAATTAGAATCAAAGAACCATTAATGATTTTAAGATTGACTCTAATCTCAATTTTACAATTGTTAAATTTTAGGAAACTAAAGGAGTTACAGTTAAGTTATTTACAAGAGATAATATTAAGAAAACAGGTTAGATTGAAATCTATACTAGAAAGATTGATATCCGAATCTAAGTTGAATGAAGTTTTATCAAACAGCCAAATCAATTCGCCAAGTGTTAATAAAGCATTGCAGGATTTGAAGTTGAAAAGATCAAGAAAGAAATTGAAAAGCAAGAATAGACCGCTTAATGAATCATCACTGATAATAATCAATGATCAAGAACACGAAGAAGAAGAAGACGAAGATGTGAGCTTCATACGTCATTATAACAGCAACGATACTTTATTAAATGGCAATCAATCAAGAAGCACCTGGAAAACAGCTATAGCCGGTAAAACCACAGGAAGTAATTCACCGGGAACTGGAACAACATCAATAAATAGCATTCATGGAGGTGGACATTTTCAAGGATCTAATTCGAAGTCAATTAATAAGTTGACATCCGAAGAATTGAAAAATGAAATTTCAAAAATTAATCTAGAGTTAAATGAGAAATTAATTCCTTGTTTTAATAATTTATTGAGTGATATAAAATTTATTAGTATCAATATTGAATCAAATATAAATAATGAAATGACTGAAATATTGAAAAAAGTCAACAAGATTATGCTCGATTGGTCAAATGATGTATTTGGTGAATTCATTAATAGTTGTTTAGAAATTTGGAAGAATGATGATGATATGGATAATGATTTTGACAAAGAGTGACTGGTAAATAATTTGTTGAATCTTATTTATTCTTTTGAAAGATTTCATGTGGTTCGATTCAAGAACGGATACTACTACTACGTTGTGTAATCTATAAAATACATGTACGCGTTATGTACTAAAATTTAGTAAATAGTAAATAGTAAATACTAAATAGTAAATAGTAAATACTATACTACATAGTAAATACTAAGTTTTAAATAGTTCTTTGACTGAATGTATCACAGTGTAGTAAATTGTGGCTACGTTTAATAAGAGTTTATGAATTTCGAAACTCTAGCAACGACTGAAATAATGCCTACTACAATTACCCTTTTTGCTACTGATCTTACTTGTTCGGTGAGTTGAGATACCCACTTACACATATGGCACAAGACTTGTCCTGCAACGTAGTAGAATAATGCAGATGACCGTTTGTTATCAAGTTATAACGAGACTAATACAAATTTGAATCAGTGTAAAAAGTACCAAGGACTCAAATAGTTTTGTGAAGTGAATTTAATACATGCATTTCATATGATGAAAATCTAAAAAGGACATGACTTAATAATAAGAATGAAAATAACTCGGAATGACTAATAAACAGAAAGATGAAACAAAAAAACATAAAACAAAAGCAAAACATGCAGTTGGCGAATAAGATGGCTGTATGATCACTCCAAACACTCACCGTTTATAAATGACAACCTTTGAAACATAATTCAACAAATAACGAAGCGTAAACCTTTAACAATTTTTACATTGGAACGTCTTTTCCAATTGCCATACTACCTAGTAACCAGAAGTTCAAAAATGTAATTAAAATCCAAATAAATATAGCAATTGAAGCAGTTAACGTACTATTACTCATATCTTTGAATCTTGGTACTTGACTATCAATCGATGTCGGAAGTTGTCTTTGATCTTGAACTTCAAATGTAGCATTGGTATCATCATCTAATAAATTGACTCGACTATCATCTAAATAATTCAATTGAATGGATTCTCCATCATTTATTTCTGTGAATTCATATGGTCCTGTATTATTAACCCTTTTACCACTTATTTGAACCTTCATGATATTTTTGTTACACGTGAAATAAATCAATGGAGCACTAATAAATGGTAATAATAATGATAAAACAACTTGAGAAGCATTCAAAATACCACTTAAGCCCTCTCTGCCACTAATCAAGACCACTATGATACATGGAGTTATGGCTATCATTCTCGTTATGATTCTACGTAATCCAGGAGGCATCGAGAATCTTGCATGACCTTCCATGATTTGCTGACTTGCAATTGTAACAACTGTACCACCACATAAACCCGAAGATAATAAAGCTAATGCAAAGACCAATCCTGCGGTCTTGGATAAATGACTTGATAATAAATAATGTAACGTGAATAAATCAGGATTTTCTAGATCTCCATCTCCATCATCGTCGGTTGGTTTAGACAACGCAGAGCCTGCCACGATCAAAATAGCAGCATTGACAAACAAAGCCACAGTGAATAACGAAACTATTAACTCGGCGATCGTATAAGTCATTGTATTATTTATAGCATTGATAGAAGGTTTATAGTTATATTGTTCATTGATTGTTTCATCGTCTTCTATTGGGGCACCACAAAACAATCCTTGTCTTTTAATTTTTGGAGGAGGTGGAGTATAAAAACCATGTTTGATATCAAACGCTTTTAATCTAGATTGAACAACACCAGATCCTAAATATAATGAATGTGGCATCAAATTACTTCCTAATAATGCAGCTGATAAATATAATCCCTTCAAATCTGTGAAAACTTCCTTTGAAGGTAAAAAACCTTTAGCCACATCATTCCAATTTGTAGTTGGTGAAACGTTTGCTAATTCAATTGCAAAACAAACAACTGTACCAAAGACTAACAAACTAACAAAACCTTCAAAGACTCGAAGTATAAACATTGGACCATTTGGTCTATAAGCCATAAGAACAAACAGGACATCTATGATTGTTAAAAGAACACCCAATAACAACGGAATACCAAATAATATGTTGAAAGCAATTGCAGTACCTATGATTTCAGCAACATCAGTAGCTGCCACGGCTACTTCTGCAAACACATATATGATTATATTCAAGTTTTTCGATAAATGACTTCTACAATTAGAAGCCAAATCTTGACCTGTACAAATTCCCAACTTACTTGCTAAAACTTGTAAAAAACCGGCCATTATATTAGATATGGTTAATGAGAATAATAATTTATACTGAAATTGTGCACTAGCAATCGAACTACTGAAATTACCTGGGTCCATATATGAAACTGACACCATTAATCCTGGACCGACATATTTGAAAAATTTCTTCACACTTAACAATATTTTGAAAGGTCTTGATATTTTGACAGGGCTATTAACAAATGAGTTTAAGTTGGGTCTTAATTCTTGATGAGATGTTGATGGTGAAAGTAAAAGGGATTCTGCACTTACTATATTTGCTTCATTACCTATTGTAGCAAGACCATTTGATTCTGTAAACTTTCCAACTTGACTAGTATTTTTGTTGATGCTGCTTGAAGTGGATTCTATTAAAGTTTCAGCGTCACTTTGAAATTGATTCGGCGATTCTGCAGTCGGCAATGATCGTCTATGATCTTTATTGCGCAGCTCAGCGTAGTTCATGACAAATGAGTATGTGACAGGAGAAAAGGTGTTGTTCTCCAAGATTGATGGTGGTGGGAGGTACGTGGCAATGATTATTACAGATACAAAATTGAATCAAAAATATGGAGATGTTCTATAATAATACATATACAACCGAAAAATCCTTGTTGGCGAAGATGATGGATTGCGTGCGGGAGTTGGGTATGTGTCAAATGAATGAGTGAAAGCGTAAGTATTATTTAATTGACAGCACTTTTAAGTGAAATATTCAAGAAGAGGTACTAAAAAGTTGTATAGAAATATAGCACTTATAAGACCATCAAAACACTCAATCACGTCAAGCGTTATTCCTTGTTTCCTTTGTTCCTTCGTTTTGTGCAAAATCAAAGACAAACAATCTCCTGCCATGTATATACATCTGAGTTTTCTATACATAATCTAGTTTCTGCAAGGGCTTGAAATGTGGTGTCCGGGTGCGTGTATGTCAAAAAAAAAAAAAAATTATTTTAAATATTTAATATATAATATATCATACATCTTTACACCTTCATATTCAATGAAATCTGTTTTGGAAATTGCGGGGCATTGGCAGGGTGATTCTTGACTCTTTCTTCAGATTGCCTATTATTTAGTATTTACCCTTGAATGGAAATGATCTGGTATGCCTGGGCTAGGTTGGGTTGATCAATATACCCAATGATTTAGTTTCCTAATTTATTCAGGCAACATCACAGTTACCACTAAGCGTGCTTTCAATATGATAGCTCGTAGATTGGCACTTTTTGGACGTAGATTGGTGAATGTCTCTTTGTTGAAAAATAGACTCTACTCAACCTCAATCGAAAATAATGATAGCTTACCAGCAATACTGCGGAATGTTATCAAAACAACTGGTCCCATATCTTTATCTAACTACATGAAACAGTGCTTAATTAATCCAGAATTTGGTTACTATACAACGAGAAATCCATTGGATTCAATAAAGGGGGATTTCATCACTTCACCTGAGATAAGTTCAACATTTGGAGAAATCTGTGGATTGTGGTTTTTTTCTATATTTTTAAAACAGTTGAAACAGCAAGCATTCAAGACAAATGGTGGTTTTAAAATAGAAACAAAAA
Source organism: Ogataea nitratoaversa (assembly GCA_030579435.1). Classification (NCBI taxonomy): domain Eukaryota; kingdom Fungi; phylum Ascomycota; class Pichiomycetes; order Pichiales; family Pichiaceae; genus Ogataea; species Ogataea nitratoaversa. Next base: position 60,547 of record JAKTQZ010000053.1, read on the forward strand.
AATTCAGATTGATTGAATTTGGTCCTGGTAAAGGTTCATTAATGTATGATATGTTGAAAGTGTTGAATAAATTTGTTAAAAATAACAATCCTATTGAAGTCATTTTCATTGAAAAATCAGATGTACTAATAAAAGAACAGTTCAATTGTTTGGAATGTACCGAATTTAATCAAGTCGATGAGTTAACAATCACAGGAATTAATAAATGGGGAAATACTATCACTTGGTTGAAAGATGACAAGATTGATAAGAGTGAATTATTTGACTCCAATGATACATATATAAATTTTTTAATGGCTCATGAATTTTTTGATGCTTTACCTATAAATAGATTTATCAAAACTCAAAATGGATGGAGAGAATACTGTGTGGATACAAACACACAACCGAAAGAGAATATCACCAAAGATGGAATTTTGTCTTTGCCTAATGTATCCACTTATACGAACTTACAGAATTTGAAAGACAAGGAAGTTCCTCAGTTTAAACTGGTTATTCCTCAATATGCTACCCCGAGCTCTTCTATACCCAAGTTGGATAAAAGATTTGACAATCTACCACTCAATTCTAAAGTGGAAATATGCCCAGAATCCAACTTATATATTGATCAATTTTCCAACATTTTAAAATCTTCTTTTATGGGAGCTGGATTGATAATTGATTATGGACCACTTGGAACAATACCAATTGATTCATTAAGAGGCATACAAAATCACAAGTTTGTTAACCCATTTGAAACACCAGGGGAAGCTGATTTGTCAGTAGATGTTGATTTTCAAAACTTGTCAAATTTATTAACTTTACAAAACTTTAAAACTTTCTCAATCGAACAAGGTGACTGGTTGAAAAACATGGGATTAGGGTACAGGATAGATCAATTGTGTCATGAAAAATCGGACGAAGAAAAAAAGAAAATCACAGATTCTTATCAGAGGTTAACTGGTAAAGGAATACGAGATATGGGAAAAGTTTACAAAGTTTTAGGATTTTATGATTCTAAATTTGACGATTCAGATCTACCTCCTGGATTCGGAGGTGATATTTGATTCCATCCATCTGCTTCATCAACTATTAATTTTTTTTTTTCCGCTTTCTATAAAAACGTATATGCAAGTATATAAAATTTAAAACAATTTTTTAAATCTTTATCTTTTTCTCAAGAGGTTGTTGATCACCTTCACTTTCTTCAAAATTTGTTCTCTTATTGTTCATCATTTTTTTTTCAAGCTTGTTGAAGTTTTCTTTATTGACGCCTTCTTCCTGCACTATCAATCTTCCTTCGTCATCCATCTTATTCAACACAATGTCAATAATCTTACTTGAATCCTTTTCGCTATTCAACAACTTATGTATTGGGTTGGAACCACCAACGTTGGGTATCATTCTCATCAAGCAGTATTTTGTATTTGAAGGATGATTATTGAATTGTTTCGCAAATGTGACGTAATCCTTAATCAAAAGTGGCCAATTTAAAGGACCTTCCTTTCTGAAAACAGATGGATTTAATTCACCTTCACTTGCTACCATACAACTTATATTGTCTCCATGTTTGGCTTGTAAATCTTTATATTCTTTATATGATTTAATACCACCATTTATTATGAATCCAATGTTAGCATCTTGACAAATCTTGTAAACCTCATCTATATAATCTCTGATTGGATGATCTCTATTTCTCATATCTCTTGTTCTACAATGAACAGTTAAATTCGCAATACCTGTTTTCACTAATCTTTTGATCAAAATTAAAGAATCTTCTTTGTTCTCAAACAGTCTGATCTTAACACTTATTGGTTTCCCATTTGGTTTGCCAACTTTTTCAACTAATTCTTCAAGGATCTTGACTAACAAATCAGGAGTTGACATTAATGCAGCACCCATTCCCGAATGAATGCTGAAGTGTTTTGGACATCCCGAATTCACATCAATTCCATCAACATCTTTTATGACAATCTGAGCAGCCTTTACAGCTAATTCTGGTGATGCTGTACCCATTTGGAAAATCAGCTTACCAGACTCTGTCTTAGGATACGTTCTAAAAACCAAATCTGTAACACCCGGTATCTTCTTATTTCCATTTACAGATAAAAAGTCAACCGTGCTCAATGCCGTATTTATTTTTCTTTCACATTGCAAAAGTTTCTTATCCACTATTTCAGGACCCCAGACTAAGTCTGCTCCATACTTCAAAGAAAGTAAACGGGTAGGTAGTTCACCTATTCTGACCATAGGTGCCAGCACAAACTTAGCAGAATACACAACCATTATTATTGCCCTTAAATCATTCAATTATGAAAATTCCAAGTTAAAACAAAACCTATCCCTAGATGCTTTAGGTAAAGCTGTCAAATATTGTTAGAAGAAACTGAGATAAAAAAATATCAAAAATCGTTACAATCTGGTACAAAACAAAAAAAAAAAAAAAAAAAAAGTTCAATGCATCGATCGTCTTAACCAATCGACCTTTGAAATCTATACAATTTTTTTTCATAATATACGCTGCATATATATATCCGATCAGTTTCTTATCTTTTTCATCTCCAACATTAGAGAAAAATTACAGTTTTGATTATTTGATATTCTTTTACTATACACCGGAAAGACGTCAATCGTAGATTGATCTTTGATTTACCACACCACACAATTCATGTGACAATTCATTACAAATTTTGCTCAATTGAAAGCTGGCTGTCTTTTATTTACGTATGTTACAAGACAGTTGATCAGAGGCTAAATTTCTTCTGTTGTCATATACTGAACTGGTTTCAGACGACTCGGTATTTTCTGACCAACGTTCACATTCACCCACTTTTCTGTTTGATAGATATTGTAGTTTAACATGGTTGTTTTCCTTGAAATTCTCATCTGGTGGGGGTGCTCTCAAATAATTGTCAAGTCCCTGATTCGTATTTGAAACATCTCGAAGAATATCACTCTTTCTAAATCCACTACACTCTTTATCTTCATACCAGGATGGCTCTCCAATACGATTTTTATAATTGAATTCTGATTTTTCAAGCATAACTATTTCGTTTTTACAATTTGCTAGTTCACCAGACACTTTCTCATACCTTGATTCTGTTTTTTGAAGTACTTCTTCAAGATGCGTTGTTGTTTTTTCGTACTCTTCCAACCGACGTAGTGCATCATTATATTTAGATTCAAACTGTTGAAGTTTTGCCAACTTGTGTTTGCATGCTTCTAGCTCTTCAATGGTTTCGATATATAACACTTCTTTCTTTTCTTGATATTTGATGAGCTCATTGGATTTTGTCAACTTGTCCCGACACTTGGTCAATTCTTCAATCAAAGCTAGACACTTTGGAGCAATATCCTTTTCGGTTTGCTTATATTTTGTCACTGTATCCTTACAGGTGTTAAACTCCTCAATGAGATGATTATAACTGCACTTAACCTTTTCCAATTCCAGCTTTGTATCATCAGATTCCTTCAATGCTTGATTATATTTAGATTCAATATTTTGATATTTCAATAATTTGCTCTTAAACTCTTCAATTTCTTGAATATGATATATCTCTACTTTCTGTTGTGATTCAATACTTTTATTCATGTTGTCAATCTGGCAAGTAAGCTCATCAATTTCTTTTACATACTTCAAATCAACATGTTTTTGGGACTCGACGATTTTTTCCAAATCCGTGGTCTTGGTTTTGTATTGAGTCAACTCTTCAATGGCTTGAAAGTACTTGGCTTTTAGTCGCTCCAATTCTGCTTTATCGTTTAGATCATCATTCCCAAGTGCTGGAAACTGATTTGAACCAATTCCCTTCAATCTAAATGCCTTGTCTTTATACTCTGTATTACTTTCAATCATCTCAAAAATATTTGACTCCCGTTCCTTTTGTAGTTCCATAAAGTGATCCAAGTTGATTAGCTTACACTTGCAAGCCATTGAACAATGACGCTCTTCAAAAACTTCTTGTCCTTTCAGTTTGATCAGTTTTTCAAATTTGATCATCTTGTCTTTACAATCTTTCAACTCCATCATAGCCTGATTGTACTTTGATTCCTTTTCTTTATCTTTGAGTTCGTATTCATATTGAATTTGGCGCTTATGTTCCAGTAACTTGAATTCGCTTAGCTCAATGCAGCTTTTCATTTGTGTCAAGAATTCTTTTTTAAGGTCCTGCAATTCAGATTTGACAGGAAATACTTGAAATGATGATGTTTGATCGGTTTCACAGTTGAAGTAGATAGAGTCGTTGCGGTAATCTTTCACAGATTCATATATAACCCCTGAATTCTGGTCATAATCATCTGGTTCACATTCATCATCAGCGTCTTCTTCATATTGCTCCTCGGATTCTAATTCCGATTCAACTTCTTTATCATCTTCATTTATACTTTCTTGATCATTTTCATGTATACTTTGCTCACTGTAATCCACTTCTTCATTACCATTTGGTTCACTTGATTCAACTTCGGAATCCGAATCAGAGTCGTTTTCTGACTTGAGTGATCCAGATTTTTTTTTGGCAAGTAGCTATTCTTTGTTTGGCGTTAGTATATTTTTGCAAAAAGAAAAAAAAAACACAAGAGAAAAACAAGCAATCACCAAAAGTTCTGCATACCTGTAATGAAATATTTGAAAACAATCTAGACATCTTTAGTTGGTGCTTTTGGTTTAAGTCCTACTCCCACTTGTAAAGGTTGATGCGTTGCAATTTACAAGAAAAATTAAGTTCTATATTGATCGGAAAGTATGACCTACAGATAACATAAGATCTGTAAGTATCTATTCTTGTACAAAGCTCTATTTACAGAAGGAGTATGATAGTCACCAAACCAATTAGGGGAGAAGATGAGTAATCGCATTTTGGGCGCTTCGCCCTTCTTTCAGTCAAAGGCTCCATTTTGATCTGGCGCGAATATTTTTTCTTTTTAATTGAAAACCATTAAGTTTGTTCAATCTTAGTCTTTTCAATCTTGGTCTCTTCAGATTTCGTCTCATCAACCAACTCTTCTTCCAAATCCAAATTTTCTTGAATATTCCATAAATCTTTATACAGAGAATCTTCTCTACTAAGTAAACTATAATGTGTACCTTCTTCAAAAACTTCACCTGCTTTTAAGACAATTATCTTATCTGAATCAGCAACTGTTCTTAACCGATGCGCAATACTAACATTTGTCTTTTCACCAACCTTATAAACAGATTTGATTGTTTTCAATAAGGATTGTTCAGTATGGGTATCTAATGCTGAAGTAGCTTCATCAAAGAAGTTGATAGGAGCATCTTTCAAAAGTAATCTTCCAATTGCTAATCTTTGCTTTTCACCTCCAGAGATCATCATACCTCTTTCACCAACTATAGTATTGACCCCATCTGGTAAATCCTTGATTAATTTAGTTAATTGAACACTTTCAATAGCTGCATTAACTTGTTCGTCAGTTGCTGACAGTTTACCGTATCTCATATTTTCAAAAATTGTATCGTTGAATAAAGGTGTATCTTGTGGGACGACACTAATGGATTTTCTCAAACTATCTAAATCAACTTCTCTAATATCTTGGCCATTGACTAGAATTCTACCAGAGTCAACGTCATAAAATCTAAAAACTAATCTTAATAAAGTTGATTTACCACTTCCCGAAGGTCCAACAACGGCAACTTTTTGACCTGATGGAATAACAAATGAACAGTTCTTCAAAATCGGTCTATCTGGATGATAACCAAAAGTAACATTCTCAAATTTGATTTCAGGTCCCTTTCCTGAAGTTAATAATAATGGAGGGGCATTTGGTTTTGATTGAATTTTCACATCATATTTTTGTAATTTGAATAATGATTCCATGTCTAATAAAGATTGTTTCAATTCTCTATAAACCGAACCTAGAAAATTCAAAGGAACGGATAATTGGAAAACTAATTGATTAATTAATACTAAATCACCAACGGTCAATGAACCAGCTGCTACTCCTTGACATGCCATATACATCATAGCAGTTAAAGCCGAAGTAAATATCAGATTTTGTCCCGAATTCAAAAATGCCAATGATGTAGCAACTTTAATACTAGCTTCTTTATACTTATTCAAAGAAGTATCATATTTCATGGATTGATAACCTTCATTATTGAAATATTTCACTGCTTCATAATTGATTAATGAATCTAATGCAACACTAGCGGCTTTTTGATCTGCTTTATTAGCTTGTCTTCTGAAACCAGTTCTCCAAGCAGTTGTCCTGATGGTGAATATAGAGTATGCTAACATAGTTAAAATAGTGACAGCAGCAAAAGAAGAACCATAATTATAAGTCAAAATACCACAAACGACAGTAATTTCAAAAGTTATTGGAATGATATGGAAAACCATTGCAGTCAGAACATATGAAATACCCTTGGTACCTCTATCTATTGCTCTTGTTAAACCACCTGTTTGTCTCGTTAAATGGAAATTCAAATCTAATTGTAATAAGTGAACAAATGTATTATGAGCGACTTTCATAATTGCACTTTGAGCCACTTTGGCGAAAACGGCATTTCTTAATTCACCGAATAAGACAGCACCAAATCTGGTGACACCATAAGCTATTATAATAGCACCAATTGATGTGGTTAGAATTCCAGCTTCTTGAACCCAATCGATGTTCATTTGATCAATTATATTTTTGAAAAAGAATGGAACTTGAACATTTAAAATTTTAGCAGTTATTAATAATGACAGAGCTAACACAACACGAAATTTCGCCCATGGATTTGATTGTGGCCATATATAGGATAATAAATCTTTTAAAATTTTCACTTGAGAAGGTCTTGAAGTCTTAGATGCAGGTGATTGTTTCACAGATTCTTCTTTGGTAGTCTTGACGGGTGAATCTTTTTGTTGTTGTGGCTGCTGCTGCTGCTGCTGCTTCTGTGAAGATCTATCAACAAAAGAGGAACCAAAGAATCTATATTGATGTGCGATTGAATTAGGTCTAAAGGACTTTAATGATTTTCCATATAATGAAGACGAACCCAAAGAGTTTGATGTCAATTTAAATCCCGATGATAATGGGGAAACGGACAAGTTTGAGACTTTTGATGAAAATGATCTTATTGAGGCGATTTTAATTTTCGGTGTTAGTGGTATACAAACCGACAAGGATGATTGAGATGATAGCTTGAAAAAGCCACCATTAAGTCTCCTCGTTATAAACATTTGGTTGATTAGACAATCCACTAGAATGCAATTGAGATATTTATAACGTTTGAATATTTATAACTAATTGACATTAGCGATGAATATGTATATATAGATATAGAGGTAAACTTAGAAAGAAAACATGCCGATACTTAAAAGCAATAGGATTCAAATACAAACATCACCACAGTTTTTTTTTTTGATTTTTCAAATCTAAATCTAAAGTGATTACAGTCATGTGACCCAGCACATACACGTGATTTCACGTAAACCATCGATCGACGCGTCCAAAACAGGGGCGTGTACCGCTCAAATAAAGATTTTGTAGCCGCTAACAAACATTAAAAATTTTGAAAAATTGGCTTAATGGTCTAGTGGTATGATTCCTGCTTTGGGTGCAGGAGGTCCTGGGTTCAATTCCCAGTTGAGCCCCTTTTTTTTTTTGAAAGTTTCAATTAACAATTAATCAATTGATTGATTTAGCTGTTGTTAGGAGAAATACATGATTGAATGCTTTCGACAGGTATCATATTTAAACTTAAAGAGATATTGAACTGTATAGTTCAGTAAGGAAAAAAAACAAAGGTAAATTGTTTACCGATCGATCATGCTTGAAAGCTGGGGGAGGAGAAAAGAAGAGAAAAAATTAATCTAGTCTAGTCTAGTCTAGTCTAACTGAAGAAGTCCAATCAACTCAAGTAATGATGCATAGAACAAAAACTGCTTCGTTACTGTTGTTGAATCTCTTTCTTCGAATCAATTATGCGCTTGACGAAAGAATTATATTGTATAGCCTAAGCCACCCTCGGACAAGTCTTGAAGTATCGACAGAAAACAATTTCCCAAATCTGATTCAATTGTTAAAAACCTCGAAACAAGGGATTTAAGCGTATCTATCTATCTATTCATAGTCTTTGAATGATGAACCAATCCAACTAACTGGAAAACAATTAAATTTATCAACAAAACAGGCTACTGAAAACAAAATTATTTTTCCGGTGCCCGCTTAATCTGCACAATTCCCAAAATGGAACTTCTAAGGGTGAGAGAGACAAACAGACAGAAATGTTGGAGAAATGAAATTTGAAGTTGAATCTTAGATCTCCGAAGGTTTGAAGGTTGATGATGATGATGATGATGATAATGATAATTTTTCTTTCATAAATATTTCATGTCAGCTAATTTCTTTCCTTTTTTTCTTTATCAAACAATAAGTAATTGATGAAACATTCAGATAGACAGTATCACTAGACGTATCAGTTCTTTCAAACTAAACTAAGCTAAGATAAATTCCAAGAAAAGAAACAGAACATGTGTGCCAAAGCTTCCACTCCACGTTGCATTTTCATTCGTCATGGGTAAGTTTACAATCAATCTTTGAAATGAATCCATTATCATTACTAACGTGCTCTCTACTTTAAAATGATAGTCAAACGGAATGGTCCAAGTCCGGTCAACATACTTCATTCACAGATATAGATTTAACACCGTTTGGTGTCAAACAAATGTTAACCACTGGTAAATTATTAATTGGTGGAAATCCAACAACATTATTGAAACCTGAAAATTTGAAAGTTGTCATTACATCACCTAGAAAAAGAGCTGTTCATACAAAAGATTTGATATTGAATTGTTTGTCGGTTGAAGAAAAAGCAAAAATTCAATTTGAAGTAGATGAAAATATTAGAGAATGGGAATATGGTGATTATGAAGGTCTGAAAACTAAAGAAATTAAACAATCAAGAAAAGAAAGAGGATTAGATGAAGATTGGAACATTTGGAGTGATGGTTGTGAGAATGGTGAAGATTATAAACAAGTTACTGAACGTGTTGATAAAGTGATTTCTAAAATTAGAAAAATTCATCAAATTGCATTTGATAACGATGAAGAGTGTGATGTTGCTGTTATTGCACATGGTCATATATTAAGATGTTTTGCAGCTAGATGGGTTGGTAGAGAAATTAATGTCAATCCTGATTTCATGTTAGATGCTGGAGGAGTTGGTGTTTTAAGTTATCAACATCATAATATTAATGAACCAGCATTATATTTAGCAGGAGCTTTTGTTGTTCCTGTTGAAGAAGAAAGTGCAGATTTATAAATTCGTTTTATAAGTTAGTTGATTAATGAACAGTTTCATAAAATATTTACTTATTCGGCTAATATCATATTAATTAAACTCATAAACTTCTAAAATTGAATTTCAAAAAACTATTTCAAATAATTTTTATATAATAATATATATATTAATACTTAAAATCCAATATTTATATAATTGAAAAATCCCGTTTTTCAATTATTAGTTCTTATTTTGATGATCGTTAATAATGGTGAGGATAAGGACATATGACAAATTATATCTTCACCAAATACTGCGGAAATAATACTAGCTATTCAACTAATATTTCCTTTCAATTCATTCAACAATTCGTTTTGTTCATATGAAAACACTCTCTTGGTTCCAACCTTAGGACTTTTCATCATGATCTCTCCAGAACCAGTTGTGAAATTTCTCTTCTTTTTGAATAATCCAATACTTGCCATTGTTGGACTACTCATGGATATTGATTTATGATTCATCTTAGGTATTGTAAGTGAATAAAGATACTGTTTCGATGTGGATGGTGTTGGTGATGGTGGTCCTTGATATGTGGTTGTTGATGCTGTTGGGGATTCGTCAGGGGTGCTGGTGAGACTTGATTCTCTTAGATGATTATTAGATGTAGAGGTGGACAATATTTTGGCAGAAGATGATGATGATGGATCTTGTTGTGAGTATGAATTTAGCTGATTTTGAATCTCTTCTATCGTGTTATTCATTGAATAATTGTAGGAATTATTAGGATTGTAATCTTCATCTGAATTATTGAAGTTATTACTTGTTGATGTTTGATGATTATGTGGTGAATTCGGATCATTGAAATTTGTCATTAGACTTAATCCACCTCTAGCTATTTTAGTTTTCGGTGAAACACCTAATTGATTATTACTACCAGTTGTTGAAAGGTGCTGCTGTTGTTGTTGTTGTTGTTGTTGTTGCTGCTGCTTTGCTGTGTTTGAATAATTCTTGAATGATTTGAATGGTGAAAATCTTTCATTGGCCTGTGATTGTTGAGTTGGTGAGTTTAAGATATTTGAATTTTTCAAATTTTTAAAAGGCGAAAAGAATCGTTGAGTTTCATTCATTGGTAAATTATTATTTTGTTGTTGCGGTTGTTGTTGTTGTTGCGGTTGTTGTTGTTGTTGTTGTTGATGGAAATTAGTATTATTAATATTATTATTATTGCTTATTGTATTTACACTTGATTGTCTACTAATTTTATTGATCAATGGGGATAAAATACCTAAACCTGAATTAGATGTATTACTTAACGTTGGAGTTAATAAATTATTATTTGATGGATCTAAATTATGGAAACTTTCATAATTATTGATAAATGAAGAAGTATTTTTCAATGAACCAAATGAAACATATTCTGTAACTTCATCATTGAATGATACATTATTATTATTATTATTCTTATTAATAATAAGATTATTATTGTTATTATCTAATGTAGTTGAAGATAAATCTGGTGATAAATTATTATTTAAACTTTTATGTTTTTTCATTGGTGTTATTAATATAGATGGGTTATTTCCATTATTATTAATTGAATCATTTGAATTTGAACTTGTTGTTGATTGGAATGTATCAATTGATTTTTTCAAGAAATTTGAAACTTTTCTACTTGTTTTATTAATGAATGGACTTATAAAATCTTTATTTGTAGTGGTAGAAGTGGTTGTTATTAATGTACTTGAACTATTGATATTATTTTGAGATGGTGATAAAGGAGTATTAGGATCATAATATGGACTTTGAGGATCTGTTGGATTAGTTAATGAGACAATTGAAGTTATAACCTCATTATCATCATGTAATTGAGGATTTTTTTTAGGAGTTGTTGGTGTAATTTGAATGGAATTATAATTTCTTGAATCTTGAGTCAATAATGGAGTTGTTGCTGAAGATGATGATAATAATCTATTATTATTATTATTAACATTATTATCAAATTGATCTTCAATCTTGTAACTTAATACAAAGACACCAGCAATAACAAATATAGTACCTAATAATATTAAAACACCATTCCAACCCATTATTTCATTCCATTGTTGATAAAAAATTAAACCATTTGATATATTGATTATATTATAAATACAAAAAATCAAAGGATATAAGATTGAAGTTGAAATGAATTTTAAACCTTGATTTAATAAAAATAATTGGGATAAACATAATATGAAAAATGTTAATACTAATAAAACAGTATTTAAATTTTTCAATTTTTTAAATTCATGATTAATAAATGTTATAATTAAAATTTCAATTGTTGATTTAGCTAATAATAATGAATGTGCAGATAAAATACCGGATGTTATACCATAAAGTAAACCTTTAATTTGATTTAATGTATCAATTTGATAGTTGAATAAATAATTATATACTTTAATTGATATATTAAATAGAATCAATGTGAATTTTAATATAATTTTCAAAATAATTAATTTAATTGAATTTGAAAAGTTTGATTGTTCAAATTGTTGTTCGATTTCATGTTGATTAATATGATTAATTAAATTGATTTTAAAATCGTTTAATATAATTTTGATATTTTTTAAACGATTAGAATGATGATAATAAACTTTAGAATTATTGATATTAATAGTTGTAATTGAAATCCATGATAAAAATGATAAAACAAATATTATATTGATAATTAACCAGTTCAAAAATGTTTTTTCTTTTAATAATTGAATAAATTTAGATAAATCATATTCAGGTTCAGTTATTGATCCACCAAAAAAAGCAATTAAAAAAGCACCAAAACTAACCAAGATTGTACCAATTAAAGAGAAAATATTGAAAATTTCATTCAATATCAAAGAATTGAAAATGGTATTAAATACTAAACCGATTGATTGTAAAGGACTTAAAATAATTAGAGGTAAAGTTGTAATTTGAATTGAAGAACCAAATATATTTGAAATTATAAATAAGATAAAACCAATATGCCAAAGAGATCTTTTATAAGGTGAGATGATAACAGTTGTATTATATTTAATAAATTCATTAATTAAATGAGCTTTACGTTGTAATATTAAACCAATTGATTGACAAGCACTTGAAATGATTCCAACTGTACAACCTATTATTATTTTATTATGTGAAGAGGAAGAAGAAGAAGAAGTGGTCGTGGAGATGAGATGAGATGATTGCTGATGAAATTGATCGATTAACCAATGATGATTCAGCTGATTATATGACATAAGATAAAGTGGGAATATTTTGATCAAACAAGCATGTAGAAGAAGAAGAAAGGCCAAAAAAAAAAAAAAAGATATGATTTATTGAATATGGGAATGAGGGGAGAAGAATATAAATGGATTTTCTTAATTTGATAAATTAAAAGAGAGTAAAGTGAGTGGAATTGATAATAAAGTTATTGATCATACAACTATTGATGATCTTATAAATGTAATTTGATATATTTAAAACAAGTTAAACAAGTCAATTAAAAGAACAAAAGAACAAAAGAACAAAAGAACAAAAGAACAAAGAAAAATCAATTAAAAATGAATTAAAGATAAATTTGAATTATAAACATCTTTACACCTTCTGTAAAAAATAATAAAGGATAATTTAATAATAAAAATGAAATCTTATCTTGAATTTGTTTATCTTTTTAATTGATTAAAATTGATTGATTAAATTAATTGATCAATAGTTATAGAGAGATAAGTAATTATCAATTTAAAAGAATTAATGACAGAATTAGAATTATATTTAACTGATTCATTGAATAAGATCAATTCAATTGATTATTCAATTGTATTAAATGGATTAAATGAATTAAATGAATTATTAATTAAATTTTGTTTACTTTCGATTCAAAAAAATCCATTGAATAAAGATGATGATTTTAGTATAAATTCAGATATAAATTGGTTATCAAATAGTTTGAAAATTGAAGATAAAAAACAACGGAAGAAAAAGAAATGGAGAGTTCCAAATATTAAAGATTCAATATTTGGTGAATATTTAAAATTACAAAAACATATTGATTATAATATTGTTAATAATTTAATAATGATATTATATAGATTACAACAACAAAAAGAAGAAACAGAAGAAGAAGAAGAATTAATTGATGAAATAATAATAATGAATTTTAAAATATTACAAGGATGTTTATTAATTGATCCAAATTCAAGAAAATTATTTAATAAAAAGACAAATATGATGATTATATTAAAATATTTGAAACCACCAAATATATTTTACATGAATAATAATGATAATAATGATAATGAAGAAATTGAAATTGAATTTAATAATAAAATTAAAAGAAAAACAAAAATAATTACAAGTTTAATACCAGGTATAGTTAGTATATTAGTTCGAAATGTAATTAATATACGAATATTTGAAGAATTAAAAGGACCTGAATCAATTTGTAATTTATTAAAATATAAACCAATTGAAAAAGATTCATCAACATCAACAACATCAACAAATAATAATAAGGAAATAATTAAAAATTGGAAAGAAATTCAAGTTAAATTACTTGAATTTTTATTCTTTTATTTGATTCCAGAAACAAAAAATAAAAAACAACAACAAGAAGTTGGTGATGGATATGAAAGAAAAACAATGAATGATAAAGTATTAATATTAAATGAATATTTAAATAAAAATGTAACAGATGGATTAATTAATGAATTAAAAGAAAGTAAACCATTTGGAAATATGGAAATTGAATGGTAACCATGGTAACTATAGTAACCATAGTCACATGTCACATCACAAGCCACTACCACAACAATAAGATTGTCATATCACAAGCCACAAGCCGGCATACACACCCCAGCACCAGAATATACCAACACATCCCAACACCACCATCTACCCTTCTACACCCTTACACCACTTCCCAACACACACAACTACCCCCTTACACCACCTCCACTTTTTTCGGATTCGAAATCGGAGTAAAAAAAATCCAAAAAATCCAAAAAATCCAAATTTTTTTTTAACTGACAATTTTCAATTGATGGTTTTGTAATTTTTTGTATGTTGTATGTATCTATGTATGTATGTAATAATTATAATAATAATAAATTAATCAGATTTCAAAGAGTATATTAAATTATAACTATTTTGAATTGTCTTGAATAAATTGTAAATTGTATTGTTATTTTGATTTAATTTTTCTATTTATTTATCTATCATTTATATACAAAATCCATTCATTTTTAATTAAATTCATATCATATCGATTCAATTCAATTCATATAAATCATAATCATTACATAACACAATGTTTTCATTATCAAATAAATCATCTTTAATTAAATCAACTTCATCTTTTTTGAAAAGATCTTTAGCTACTACAATTAATGAAAATGGTTTACCAAAAGCTTATGGTGGAAAATTCACTGTTACTTTAATTCCAGGTGATGGTATTGGTAAAGAAATTACAGATTCTGTTAAAACAATTTTTGCAAATCAAAATGTTCCAATTAATTGGGAAACTGTTGAATTATCAGGTTTACAAGGTTCTGAATCTCAAATTGATGAAGCTGTTTTATCTTTAAAAAGAAATAAAGTTGGTTTGAAAGGTATTACTTATACTCCAAATTCTCCTTTTTCTAAATCTTTAAATGTTGCATTAAGAAAAGAATTAGATATTTATGCTTCATTAGTTTTAATTAAAAATATTCCTGGTGTTCCTTCAAAATTACAAAATATTGATTTTGTTTTAGTTAGAGAAAATACTGAAGGTGAATATTCAGGTTTAGAACATCAATCTGTTCCAGGTGTTGTTGAATCTTTAAAAATTATTACTAAATTTAAAACTGAAAGAATTGCAAGATTTGCATTTGATTTTGCTAAAAAAAATGATAGACAATTAGTTACTGCTATTCATAAAGCTAATATTATGAAATTAGGTGATGGTTTATTTAGATCAACAGTTCAAAAAGTTGGTGCTGCTGAATATCCTGGTATCAAAGTTCAAGATATGATTGTTGATAATGCTTCAATGCAAGCTGTTTCAAATCCTCAACAATTTGATGTTATGGTTACTCCTAATTTATATGGTTCCATCTTATCAAATATAGGTGCTGCTTTAGTTGGTGGTCCAGGTTTAGTTCCAGGTGCTAATTTTGGTAGAGAACATGCTGTTTTCGAACCTGGTTGTAGACATGTTGGTTTAGATATTAAAGGTAAAAATTCTGCTAATCCAACTGGTATGATTTTAAGTGCAACAATGTTATTAAGACATTTAGGTTTAGATTCTTATGCTGATGATATTGCTAATGCAACTTATGCTGTCTTAGCTGAAGGTAAAACTATTACTAGCGATATTGGTGGTAATGCAACAACAACTGAATTTACTGATGCTATTTTAAAAAAATTAGCAAATTAAGCAAATTAGCAAAATTAAAGAATCATCATATGTATAGAGATATATAAAAAAGAATTATTATCATTATTTAGATTTAATTTACAATACTTTTTGTAATATCATCCATTTATCTATTCATCTATTCAAAAGACAACAAGACAAGACAAGACAAAAAAAGAAGACACACACCTCACACCTCTATCTTTTAATAGGTTTATCTTTTATGATTTAAATTAAATCCATTTTGATTTCCTTAGTTAAAATGGGAAACAATTAATTCATTTTTAATATTAATATACCACTTTATTGATAAATTATTTAATCAACTCATTCAACAAAAGACAATCAATTGAACTTCAATTCAATCATAGTTATTTAATTCTTACATGCTAATATAGTATACATTGTGAGTGAGTGTGTGTGAGTGTGTCTGTCTGTCTTTTTCGTAAAGGGGCGGGTGGCAACAAACATCAAACATCAAACATCAATAACAATATCTTTTACCTTTTATTAATTTAATATCCCCTTTAATTATGTCATTAGATATATTGAATTCAGTTGATTTCCATTTACGTTTAAAAAAATCACAATTTAAAACTCCAATTGAAGTTTTAAAAAAAAATTTTAAAAATTTACAAAAATTGATTGATAAACAAAATAATTTAATATTAAAGAATTTGAAACAATTAAATAATGATACA
Source organism: Ogataea nitratoaversa (assembly GCA_030579435.1). Taxonomy (NCBI): domain Eukaryota; kingdom Fungi; phylum Ascomycota; class Pichiomycetes; order Pichiales; family Pichiaceae; genus Ogataea; species Ogataea nitratoaversa. The sequence continues at coordinate 76,853 of JAKTQZ010000053.1, forward strand.
GATAATAATAGTGATAATTTAAAGATTGAAAAATTGAAATTAATCAAAAAATTGATTTCACAACATGAAATGTTTATTAAAAAAGTATCATTTAGAGTTAATCAACATAATGAATTTATTAATCGTTTAATTATTAGATTAAATAAATTAAATGAATTAAATGAATTAATTAAATCTTTAAAATCAACTAAAATTAATAAAAATCAATTTCCTGAAGAATTAAATGATTTTTATAAAAATGAAATCAATTTATTATTAATTGATTATATATTGAAAACATCAATATATAATGATAGTAATAACAATTCATCATCATCATTATCATCTTCAACTAATACTGGTGTATTACTAGCTAAAAATTTACAAATGGATAAATTAATAGATCATGATGTTATATTACAAGGTTTGAATATTTATAAAGAAATCAAATTTAATAAAAATTTAAAAATATTAATTGATTGGTGTTTTGAAAATAAAAAAACTTTAAAAAATATTCAATTATTAGAAAAAATTGAATTAAATTTAGAATTTGAAACATTTTTTCAAAAATTTATTGAATTTATCAAAAATGGTGATTTATATGAAGCTTTGAAAATTTCAAATAATCATTTAATTAATTATTTGATTGATGATGATAATAATAATAATAATAATAACAATAAGGATATTGATAAATCAATTAATTCAAAAAAGGAAAAAGAATTAATTTTTAATAAAATTACATTAGGTGCTGCATTATTAGGATTCAATTCAAATGAAATTCTAACAAAACACAAGAATGAACAACAACAAAATCAAGTATTATCATATTATGATACAACTGTTCAAACAATGAATCAAATTGAATTAAATTTCAAACCTTATAAAGATTTATTAGATGATTTAAAATGGACAAAATTAGCTGATTTTTTTTTATACAATTTCAATTCTTTATATGGAATTAATCAAGATATTGAAATTGAAACTTTATTAAGTATTGGTTCAACATCATTAAAAACAAGATCATGTATGCATCAACAACAACAACAACAACATCAACAACAATCCAAGAATAATAATAATGACGATGATGATAATGTTAATTTCAATGATTATTTAATAGATGAAGGATCAGGAGTGGATAATAAGACAACTTTAAATAATGAGTGTCCTATTTGTTCTATTGATTTATATGAATTGACTAATGATTTACCGTTATCTCATCAAGTTAAATCAAATATTTTTGAAAATCCAGTAATGTTACCAAATGGGAATATTTATCAATTTGAAAAATTAGTTAAATTGAATAAAACCATTAATTTAGATGATGATCCAATCGAATTAAATTCTTCTACTGAAAATATTTTAAATAAAACTGTTTCTTTAGCTGGTGATGATGGTAATGAGAATAATAATAATAATAATAATATTAATAATGAAGATGAAGATGAATATGTTTCTGCCACTTCTGTTTTAGAAACATTGAATGAATTTAAAATTAAAGATCCATTGACTGGAGATTTATATGGGAAAGAAGATTTAATTAAGGTGTTTCCAACATGACTTTATCTTGTTTTATATATATATATATATATATATACACGGTGGCAATTACTGGTTTATTTGCTATTTTGTTGTTAATAATTAATTAATCTATATATAAGGGACAAAATTAGGTGGAATTATTTCAGGGCCGTGTTAAAGAATTTTTTTTTTTTAATTTTTTTGAATTTTTTTTTGATTTTTCTTTCAATTTTCTTTCAATTTTTCAAAGAAATGGAAGAAAGGAAGGAATAAAGGAAGGAAGAAACAAACAATCACATGGTTATTAATATACCATCATTCATTCATTGGACGAAGAATAGAATAGCACTGCACTGTCTCATCTCAAGATGGGTAGAAAAAATAAACAACCAACTAAATCAGCAAAAGGAAATGGTAAATTATCTTCAGCATTAACAAAACATTTAATTCTTGAAAATCAATTAAAACTTAAAAAAGAAAAAGAATTGAAACAAATTCAATTGAAAAATGAAAAATTGAAAAATCAAAACAAACCTAAAAGAAAACAAAATAATGAAGAAGAAAATGATAAAATAATTGATGATGGGATATTGAATGAAAATCCATTTATACCATTCATACCAACAGATACTGTTTTATTAATAGGTGAAGGAGATTTTTCATTTAGTTTAAGTATAGTGAAATTAGGTTATATTCAACCAGAAAATTTAATAGCAACATCGTTTGATACATTAGATCAATTACGTTTAAAATATAAATCTGTTGATGAAACAATAAAAGAATTAGAATCATTTAAAATTAAAATTTTTTATGGAATTGATGGAACTGATTTAATTAAATCATTTAAATTATCTTCAAATTTTAAAAAAAATAAAAATAAAAATAAAGAAATATTAGGAAATGATATAATTAATTTAATTATGTTTAATTTCCCTCATACTGGGAAAGGTATAAAAGATGTTGATAGAAATATAATGATTCATCAACAATTATTAGTTGGATATTTTCAAAGTTGTTTGGAATTATTTAAATTATTAAAAGCAAATAGAAACCATAACTCTTGTTATTCATCAACAAAAACCCTATCAATAAATAGTAATCCATATGAATCAGGTTATAACATTGATAAATCATTATCCAACAACAACAACAACAAGACAACCGCCATCAAATCCAATAAATCAGATCGTATAGCAGTTTCTGTATTTGAAGGAGATCCATATGATTCATGGAGTTTGAAGAAACTAGCAAGAGAATCTATATCATATAAAGTTGAAAGATCAGGAAAATTCGTTTGGAAAGCATTTGATGGATATTATCATAGAAGAACAAATGGAATGAATGATACAACAAAAATTGCAAGTGAAAGAAATGCCAAAATTTATGTATTTGATAAATTCATCAAAGGAGAAACCGATGGAATAAGAAATAAGAATGGCAAGAATAAAAGAAAAAGAGTTGATGATGATGATGATGATGATGATGAATAGTTTGATTGATGTATTTATAAAAGTTCAATAAACACCAAAGAAATTTATTATCCCCGATCTTATCCCCGATCTTATCCCCACCTTGTCAGATTGTAAATGTGATGAATATTTACTTCTTCTTCTTCTTCTTCTTCTTACCACCCATCTATCTATCTACATTTACATTAAAACTGTTCATAATTAAATTAGTCATATATTCTTATTGTTTTAAGTGATTCATTCATACATTGCTGCTCCATTATTAAATTAGTCATTTACGGCATTATTATACAAGGCTGTGTTGTTCTGTGCATATATTTTTTTTTTTTTTTTTTTTTTCGGTTATCTGAAATTTTTCAAAAAAATGAGTCAATCAATCAAAGATGGATTGAAATTGTAATTGAAATTGAAATTATCAAATATTTATTTCAAGTATAAAAAGATCAATGGATTTTTCTTCTCTTTTTGTTTTCTTCTTATAGTGTATTTTTGATAATTATTATCATCAATTCATCATCATCATCATCAACAACAATAATTAATAGATCTATTTCATAATATGACCATATCTTCATCTTCTTTAGGAAAGCCAATTATCCCATTTGGTAAGGAATTTGGTAAAGAATATTTCCCATTTGATTCTAAAACAATCAATGTTAATCATGGATCTTTTGGTGCTGTTCCTAAACCAGTTTTATCTAGTTTTGAAGAATTATATTTAAAAGATTTCAGTTTTCCTGATAAATTTTATACACTTGATTTAACTCCATTAACTGAAAAATCTTTAAAATTAACAGGAGATTTATTAAATACTGATTTTAAAAATTTAGCATTTGTTGGTAATGCATCACATGGTGTTAATACTGTTTTAAGATCATTTCCTTTCCAAAAAGGTGATAAAATCATAGTTCCTTCAACTACTTATGGATCTTGTGCTAATACATTAGATTTAATATCTAAACAATATTCATTAGAAATTATTAAAATTACATTAGATTTCCCATTATCAGATTCTGAAATTATCAATAAATTTGATGATGCATTTAAATCAAATCCTAAAATTAAATTATGTTTCTTTGATACTATTGTTTCATCACCAGGTGTCAAATTACCATACAAAGAAATTTTGAAATTATGTGAAAAATATAATTCATTATCATTTATTGATGGTGCTCATTCAATTGGATTAATTCCAATAGATTTACAAGAACTTAAACCATCATTTTATGTTTCCAATCTTCATAAATGGTTATACGTTCCAAGAGGATGTGCAATTCTTTATGTTGATCCAAAATATCAAAAAAATATTCAACCATTCCCAGTGTCTCATGCTTATGGAGATGATGTTGAATTTTATAAAAAATTCTTATTTACTGGATCTTCTAATTATGCAAGTTTTCTTTCTATTGAATCAGCAATTAAATTTAGAAATGAAATTTGTGGTGGAGAAGAATCAATTAGAAATTATTGTCTTAACTTAGCTCAACAAATTGTTGAATCATTTGATAAGAATTTAATTGTGGAAAATGAAGAAGGAACTTTATCTACTTCAATGGTTAGTATAAAAATTCCATTAAATTCTGAAAAACATGAATATTTTTCTAAAAATATTTATAATTCTGATTTTTTTTCAAAATTGAATTATTATATTAAATCAAAATTGATTGAAAATTATAATCTTTTTGTTATGTTTGGATGGCACAATGATTATTTATACGTTAGATTTAGTGCTCAAATATATAATGAATTAGAAGATTACAAAATTGCATATAAAGCATTCGAGGAAACATTGGAAGAATTTTATGAAAGTCAACTTTATAAAGATTTTGCTAAACTTGATTTAAATTAGTGGGTTCCATTTTTAAAAAAAACCAAAAAAAAAAACCAAAAAAAAAAACCAAAAAAAAAAAAAAAAAAATTATTATTATATTAAAATCTTAGAC
>JAKTQZ010000054.1:0-77798 GCA_030579435.1 Ogataea nitratoaversa
TACAATTCAAGTTATTCAACTGTTTTAACTTTCGAGTTATAATTTATATATTTGTTTACTACAAATTAGTTCTAGGATTAGTATAGTATATTACCGAGGTTGGATCCCTTATATTATATAAATTTAATTTTTTTTTTCATTGCTACAGGAAAGCTTTTCAAAGTATGCCGTGGACAGTGGAATTTGGAATTTGGAACCTAGAATCTATCTAGTAACTAGTCAGTTCAAGTTGATCAAATACGCAGTACCGTAGTACGGTACATGATCTTGGCCTTTGAAGATTTGAAGTTTGTAAGGTTCTATTATTAAGCGAAGACTGATCGATCCTGATATTCGGGAGACGGAGTTGGCAGAAAATTCATGGGGGAATCCAAGTTGCAAGATCCAGATTTCAGGCCCAGGGGGGGGGGGAAGAGGGTGGTCGCCTGATAGTCTTAGTACAGTGCGTCGTGCATCGTGCACAGCTGGCCCGTGTGCACTGTGGACTCTGGAGATTTGTATGTACGTACGAGGTGTGAGGGAGGGAATCAGGAATCTACTGGATTTGGCATTGGGGGCAATAAATATTATTATAGTTAGGCTGGGCAACGCAACGTTCAAGCGAGTATTCAGGGAAAGATTTAAGCTTTAGAGCTCAGAGCAGCCCGGTCCGTGCTTGTGAGTGGTCAGCGCCGTGGTGACTTGTCGCTCTCCTGGGCTCTGGAGTCTGGGACTGTGGAGTCTGGAGTCTCTGGACCGATAGTGTATATAAATCCAACTTCACCGGAGTCCTGAGTCCTGAATGTTAGGTGAATTATCCTTGTACTGATTTTACTAATTGATGATTGGTTGGTTGGTATATATTATTTTACACAGATGAGAGTTTAAAACATTGGATATGTATATACATGTTATACATAATACATATTATATATAAGCGAGAAAATAATATGATTTGAAATATATCGTCCATCGAATTCAATGGTATTCCGAAAGTGCTCTTTCAGCACGGGGTGTAACTGAAATTTTGAGATTCTGAAATTTGGGAGAGAAAAAAAAATATGGCAGAGGAAAGAGGGGAAGAGGGGGTTCTTCCCGTTTAGGATATGTACGCACCTGTGCGGTCTTTTTGTGTTCCGATTTGCTGAATTTTTGTTAAATTGTTTTCAAATTATTTGTTACAATTCAATTTATTTCATAATTCATTGATAAAAATATCATTTTTTTTTTATTCTTTTTTGGTTTGCGGTGTTGTCACTGGTCATTAGGGTGTTAGGGTGCTATGGGAATCGGGACTATCTCTTAAAAGAGGGGAAGGGTGTGGTTTTTGAAATTTTTCAAAATGCAAGTTGGAATGATTCGATCTTGATGTTTTTCATCATATATTTTATTAACTAATCAAGATCTTGTGGATCTGAATTTGTAATAATTGATTATAGCTTATAAAACTCAATTAATAAATATTAAATAATAAAAGCTTGCATCTGAGATTTAGATCTATGTCTGCTTATAAGTCCGCTTATTGTTTATTATTTTAGGCTTCTTAAACGGTTTTAAACTTTGATAGTACTTATCAGATCTGCTGACTTCTGACTTCTGACTTCTAACTTCTAACTTCTGACTTCTGACTTCTAACTTCTAACTTCTGACTCTGATTACATTTTTTTGACTCTTTACTTACTATTGACCTTTATGTGTTTCTTCCCTTTTTCAATTTACATATCAATTCGATATTTCTACATAACAAATGAAAATATTTTCACAAATGTTTATTACTTACATACAATATTTCTTCAATTGGAAAGGTACCCCTTTTCATATTATCTAAACAGGTGTTAACACCATCAAAGCTAACAACGAACGAACAATTTCTCCAGCAGTTTGAGTGGTAACCTCTGCAATATCAAAAGGTGGGGAAACTTCACAGATATCACCACCAACTAATTTTATACCTTGTAAACCATCCAATATTTGTAATGCTTCCCTTGTAGAAAATCCACCTGGTTCAACGGTTCCAGTTCCCATACCATGTGCTGGATCTAAGACATCTATATCAAAGGTTAAGTAAACTAATGAATCTCCAACTCTTTCTTTGATTTTCTTCACAATCCCATCAATTCCAATCTTATCGATGTCTCTTGCTAAGATCTTATCAAATTTAGATTGGGTACTATCTCTCTTCGGATCATCAGGTTCTTCATACCATCCTCTCAACCCAACATGAATGTTGGTATCTGTTAAATATCCTTTTTTATGAGCCCAATACAAAAATGTACCATGATTCAATGCAGCATAATCGGTCACGTTCTCATTCATATGATAAGGATCAACTGTGTCCAAATGAGAATCAAAATGAATAACACTAACTTTCCCATATTTCTCATAAACTGATCTAATACTTGAAAATGTCACAGTATGATCTCCACCTAGTGTGAATATTCTTGGTGTATTATGTGGATTCTTATCTGTAGTTTTATGTTGTAATGCTGCTCTCTCAGCACGATACAATTGATCAATTGCAACTCTATTATCGATTGGTGTCATTGGGACATTACCACAATCAACAAACTTTGCCCAATTTTTAAAAACATTGAATCCACCTCTGAAAGGTGAATACGTGCCACCTAATCTTCTTGTTGCTGATCTTATCCCATCTGGTCCAAATCTAGCTCCAGGTCTATATGAGACACCAGTATCAAATGGAGCTCCAACAATTGCAATATCATATTCTGACGTTGAGTTTGGATCAAAGCAGTGTTGGTCAATTGGAAGATGAGAATATGTTAAGAATCCACTCAATGCATTCCCGTGATATCTATCCATTCTACCAGGGTATAAATCAGAAGTGTCGTCTTTATCAGGGTAATTGAATTGATTACTTTTAGTCAAAAATTTCATATTTGGTGGAGAATCTATATGAGATTGGAAATTTATAGGATTATCTTGCTTGTCAGATTGAAAGTAATCTTCCAAAAATTTTATTTTAGAATCCTCATAATCAATTACATCTTGAAGTGTAATTAAAGGAGAAACTAACAGATTGTTACCAATATTATTGTCATTGGAGTGAAATAGTGTATTTTGTAAATGATCAATTGAAATGGAGTAACAAGCTTCAACTAGTAAAGCCAGTCTTAGAACTCTTGTAACAGTCACCATATTTGGTTTAATGTACCGTACCAATTAATCTTTTTCGGTCAATAATTGAAGAAGAAGAAGAAGAAGAAGAAGAAGAAGAAGAAATAATGAGAACCCTGAAAGCGACAACAGAGTCAATTACATTATATTTAAACAAGTGTGGAACAATAATAATACTGCATTATCCTTATCGCATTTAACTCAATCAGGAATGTTTTAACGTGCTAATCATATTTCCCCGGGCAGTGCGAGGATCTAAATATTATTTTACTGCACTAACTTTAACTTGGTGTCACATCCTTGCACTATATAATATTTTAAAGTTTATACTAAAATTGGCTTTAGTAATTGCTGATGTAATCACATGGGGAATATCAAAAAACATAACAGGATACATCAAATTGAAAGGAGCACATAAATCAACTTATAGTTAAATGGATGCAATACAAGACAAAGTAAAAAGATATCATTGAGCAACCCCACAGAAAATTATTCAAACAAACAGTGCAGATTACTTAGTTTATTAAAGGGCAAACTCATCATTTATCTATCACTTGCATAAATTACATATTTAACTCTGATCCAATAAGCCACTTTTCTCATCATCTATCATTAACAGGTCGTTTATTGTAAAAAATTCAAAAAATGGCTGGTACATCATCATATCAACAACTTCCGAATCTTTCGGCTCTCAACTCATCAGAAAACATAAGTACCTTGTATATAAGAAACTTAAATGAGAAAGTATCGAAAGATAACTTACGAACAACATTATTTGAACTTTTCCAATCATATAATTTATCGGTGAGGAGTATATCAATATTCAAGAACTTACAACTACGAGGCCAAGCGTTTGTCACATTGAACAGTCACGATGATTGTCTAAAGGCCATTGATTTTTTGAATACACTGATTGTTTTTGAAAAACCAATGGATATATACCTAGCCAAGTTGAATAGTGATACGGCGGTACAACAATTAATTGAAAAACAGGTGCAATTACAAGAAGGTGCGATTGCAACTGATTCCCCTTATAATCTTTACATTGAACAACAGAGAAAGGAAAGATTGGCTAAGAGAACGGTTAATAATAATAACATCAACAAGAGATCCTCCTCTGACAATAATGACAATGATGAAACACTGAATAAAAAGCGCAAAATTTTAGATTTGTCAAATAATAATCAACAGGACACGATAGACCCTCCTAATAAAATTTTGTTATTGACTAATCTACCGACTGATATAAATGAACAAGAATTACGTGAATTGTTTATTGAATTCACCGGTTTTTTGAATCTGTCTTATGTTTCAATTAGGAAATTGGCATTGATTGAATTCTCAAATGAATTAGAATCCATTCAGTGTCTGAACGTATTAAGTAATGTCGTGCATATTCATGGTGAAGAATGTCAATTAAAGTTTGCTAAAAGATGATTTGGATTATGTCTGGTTTATACATATATAATATATAATAATATCATATACCACATGATATTAGAAGCAAAGGTATCAAATTCTGTTGAGATTGGAAGTTTCGATAATGAATCTTCAATAATTTCCACTTTACAGCGACATCAGACAGAGGTGATGGAAACCATCAAAATTGAAGAATTAACTTTATGTTATTTGTTGTTGGCAAAGAAAAATACTTCTACCTCTAGGATTTTAGTTGCATCAACGGAGAAGTCGGAGAACATAAGACCTAATATAGATCACCGGTAGAATTGAAGAAAGTACTATTATCAAATCTTGTGACATATTTGTTAAGAGTTGGAATTCAGTTTTTAGAAGAAAAGATTAAGAGAGATAAATTAATCTGATTAAGTTCGCCATCTACTGATAAGCGGTGATAATGGGGGAGGGGGAAGAGCATGTGAGTTCTCAGTGGACCACTGTATTCTATACCAGGATTAGGTGCTTCTTCTGTCACTTATTAATTATCTATGATTTTCTATTATTTTCTAATCAATCACATAACTGGCGTTTGAATCATTGTCCTCTGAGTGATGAACTGAACCCTATATACTTATTGTATATTAAATATATCTGGAATCGTAGTCTAGGAGACAGATAGTTCTTAAATCACATATTACTTTTCCAAGTGATTCACAAAACTCATTTTCGTTGCGCTTTGTTTTATATCTGTCTATTCTTATTCCGCCTTTGTCAGTAGCAATATTTAACTGTTCTTTGTTGCTACTCTACTTCAATTATTATTATTCTTTTGTCTTGGCTTGTAACCTTTTTAGATAGTTAGTCTTTTCAAAAATTAAATATGAAGTTTTATTTACAATTATTTTAAGCTAACAAAGTCAACGACCTCCCATGGTTATTAGTCAAAAACTATGTACATTAATTACAGAGACAAAAAAAACAGTCGTCATTTATCGTTTAATATTTACCAGTTATAATTGTCTTGAAAGCGGTGAATAGGCCTTCCTTTACTTGACCACCTTTATTGACATCTGCCATCAATCTATCGTAGTAGTTTGGATTTCCCTTCGGATGCATCAATTTGTCACTAATCGGATAGAAGCTACCCCATCTACTGTCACTGATATTCTTCAAAGACTGATACTGTTCACTCAAAATAGATTCAGAAAACATTTCTTTCATATAATTAGGTTCACTTGATTTATCAGCGAACACCATTCTTTTCAACTTGTCAACATCTAACTTGACAAGTTTCTGTTGTTTCTTGTCTTCAATAACTTTCTCGTCTATGATTCGCTTTGGAACAGGGATTGACCCAATGTTACAGAATCTTTCAATTTGAGTGAATTTAAATGAAGCATAGTGCTTCACTTTGTCATTAGGTAACTTTTCTAATAAATTCACTATTCTCTTCACGGAGGAGGTTATATTCTTTTGCGCGGACATCTTGGTATCATATGACTAGTCAAAATAAACAACTAAGCAAGCATCATCTGTAGAAGATTGGAGATACTAAGGAGTTGTATACTATAATAATTTTATTATGTTTACTCTTTATCTGACTGGCTGCAATTTTCAAAAAATTTGAAAAAAAGTTATTCTTGATGTTATGTAAGCAATTGTGTAATCATTTTCAAAAAGGGCAGATTGGATAATTATTGAAATCAGGGATTTGTTTTCTGGGGAAGTGTGAGTTTTGGATACGAGATAGATTGAAGTGAGAAACACTTAAAATTCATAAAAATGAAGATGACTTTGAAATCCTACATCTAAGTTTATATCCAATGTTGGTATACAGATAACTCGGAGTGATAATCATGAGCGTTGTTCTTGATAAAGTATACAAAACAGAGGTTGAATACAGATCGTACATACAAAAAAGAAAACAAATAGCTGCACTCAGGTTAACAGCTTTTTAGCACTATTAATCAACAAAACCGACTCTAGGCTATTCTGCACCCCTTGGTCCCAATCAAAATTCCGCAAATTATCAGTAACTTCATTCCGTACTTTAAAGCTCTTCAATAGAATTGAAATTAACTCTTCTTTCAAGTATATGTCATTGTTATTTAATAGCTCATTGATTTCGAATAATTTGAACGAAAACAAAGATAAGTTTTTGATAATTTCAATCCTTTTTATCATTCCAACCCTTAGAAATGGTGTCATGTTCTCATTAGGTATATTTAGTTCATCCAATATACATCCATTAAATGACCAAACACAGTCTTTTAATTTGTTCGATGATAAAAAATATTTCTCATTTGAATATTGATCATCATTATATTTTGTACTATTGCTTATCGATGAATTAGTATGTAAGTGTCCAAAATAAACCAACCCCCAACTATCTATCTGTAACACTGTATTTTCTGTAGTCGCATATATATGTTTCCCATCAACGATTTTTTCTTCGATTAATCCCCCTTCTGCAAGTTCGAACGGGTAAAAGACGAGATGAATTGTATCTCTACTAGTCGATGAGCTATAAAAATTTACCAAGAGTGGTAAATCCGTCAATTCAATAGGGAAATGTTCATCAATGTAGTGCAACTTGTTTTTTTGATTTGTTTCTTGATTAAAGTAAACGTATTCGATATCAAATTCATAAAACAATGATAAATCTTGTAACATTGGTTCCATGTATTTTTGAACAGCTTTTTCAATCTCACATTCCAGCATATCACCCAAAATGGCCACCTTCAAGTGAACCTTTTTGGTACTATTATCTGTGACTTCAATCAACTGCTGATTTTCATCCGTATTATTCACATGCAGCATTGCAAACTTTTCGGAATTAGTATAAACAAATTTATAAAACTCATCTACTGAGTAATAATTGAGTTCTTGATTATAACAGTGATCTAACAAAAGTTGAGTTATAAAAAACGGTAAGTCATTTGAATTGACAGATTCTAATGTATAATACAAGTCTGCAAATCCTTCTGAATCATCAACGTAAATACCATTATTTGAATCCAGTATCAATCTCAGGAAAAGTGCGTTTTGATCAAACAAATCGTCATCTTTTATTTCAAAGGTGGAATCTTTTCTTTTGTGTTTATATCCGTTATTAGTAAATTGATCATAAGTAGTCTCACGGAATTCTATCTCAAAATTAGTAGCTAATTGTTCACTCTTTTTCAACCTTTCTGTAATTTGAATCTCAAGTGCATTTTGAATATCAGGAAATGATAAATCCTTAGACTCAAAATAAATGGGCACCTTAAATATTATATCCTCCAATGGACGTTCAATATAAAACTCAAGCGCTTCTTGTGGTAAATACGTTCGTTTGACGTATCTGTTATATAGCTTAAGATGGGTGGATGGGACGTATAAATATGCCAGAAGGATGAGTGAAAATAAAGATAGAATTGAGAGTACTTTCTTTGAAGATGATTGCTTTCGTATCACCTGCAACTGCTCTTGAGGTTTGTCAATTTCTGACATTTCATGTGATTGATAGTCTCAATGTGAATTCGAGAAGAAGATATAAAAGCATGTATGTTAAGACACACACAATATGAACTTGTATTGTTTGAATTTTGAAAATATGGAGAACTCAAAAGCGCCGCACACACAGGAAAAAAAATTCATGTAGATGGAAAGAAAAAAAGTTCGAAAAAAGGTCAGCTAAAACTGCCCAACATTTGACGCAAAATGCCTATACATCAATAGAACACACATTTTCAAACAGTCCACAACGTCCACCAAAAACATGTCATCAAACCAGCAACCATCCAAGGAAGAAATTGAAACTGAAACTTTGAAATTCAAATCAACTTCAACGCCACAACTTCAAGAATCACTATACGTTCACGATGTTTATAACGATATAGCACAGCATTTCTCACAAACTCGTTATAAGCCATGGCCTATAGTAACGGAATTCCTTTCCAATCAGCACGCATACTCACTGGGAGTTGATGTTGGTTGTGGTAACGGCAAGTACCTCAATATAAACCCACAACTGTACATAATTGGTTCCGACTATTCAACTGGTTTAATTGACCAAGCATCTACACTTCATAACAAAGAGCTATCTAATGATCTATTAGTAGCAGATGGACTCAGCTTACCACATTCATCAGATACTTTCACATTTGCTATCTCAATCGCAGTGATTCATCATTTCTCTACTCGTGAAAGACGAATCGATGCGATTGTTGAAATACTAAGGATATTGGAAGTTGGTGGAAGGGGTTTGATCTATTGTTGGGCATTAGAACAAGAGAAGAGTAGACGAGGGTACAAAGAAGGAATGGAGCAAGATATTCTTGTTCCTTGGGTATTAGCGAAGAATCAACCGAAAAAAAAGAAAAAGAAGGCGTTAAAGGGGCAAGAAGAGGTTAATGAGGAAGAAGAAGAAGAAATGAAGGAGGAGGAAGTTAAAGCTGATACAAAGATGAGGTTTTATCATTTATATAAAAAGAACGAATTGAATGAAGATTGTATAAGTGCTGGTGGGAGAGTTGTTGATTCTGGTTATGAACGGGATAATTGGTGGACAATAGTTGAGAAGGTCCAATAAAGGAGGAGAAGTGAATTGTGAACTGTTGGTTATGGTTGATATGTAGCAGAACTGAGTTGTTGATTGATCAAAATTTGATACTTTCAGTAAGCACTTGTATATTTTTAAGCTTGTTACCAAATTTCAAACTCGAACTCTCAAGCTTGAAAAAGAACAGAAGACGGAATTAGAAAATAAAGGCAAAAGCTAGACGATATTTACAGATACTAAATACTACATACTAAATGATAACAAGGTATGTAATTCGACTAAGTGAAATAAATTGAAAAAATTGAATTAAAAAACTAGAAAGATAAATAAATAAATAAATAAATAAATAAGTATATATGTGGATAACTGAGTAGCTACTATAGAATAGGTACTCTTGCGTGCGTGATTTGTTAGGGTATAACGGATGGGTATTCAATATTAAATATGAGGTGATTTGAAACTTGATATTTGCTATTAGGGACAACTAATAGGACAATGTATTTCCAGGTGATGAATTGGCATAAGTCAAAGCAGCATTTCTTCTTTCGTGTTTTCCTTTTTTCATCAACTGTTTCAAAGCAACACTGTCCAATGGATCTAACAACTCAAAAGAACATAGTAATTCTTCACTAACACTCATCACAGCTCCCCAATTATCAAACTCTCCACAATAATTAGGAGCTGAAAATACTGTAACTAATGATCTATCATTAAAGAATTCATAACCATCTTCAACAACCATATGTGCTCTTACTACTAAATCGAATTGGAATTTGTTCAAAAATTTATTTATTGCAACTTTATTGAAACAATATGAAACTCCTCTTTCGTTATCTTCCCATTCATTTGGTGTATCTGCCGGATCGGACCATAATAGATCATTTAATAGACCGAAATCAGGTACATCCGTTGGTCTTTTGATGTTTCTAATTTCATCCATTGAATTTAAAACAGGTGATAAACCTCCATGAACACAAAATATTTTAGAAGCCACAATTGCTGAAATTGGTAGTGTATTAAAGGTATCAATAAAGATTTTCCAAGTTTTCAAATTTGTTCTTCTTTTACATTCATCATAAAACCCATAAGCTCTTGTAATTTGTGCACATTCATGATTTCCTCTTAATAAAAAGAAATTTTCAGGATACTTTATTTTATAACATAATAATAGTAAAATTGTTTCTAATGATTGTTTACCTCTATCAACATAATCACCTAAAAATAAATAATTGGAAGCTGGTGGAAAGCCACATTTAGTGAAAATTCTAATCAAATCACTATATTGACCATGAACATCACCAACTATCTTAACAGGAGCACTTAATTCCAATAAAGTTGGTTGATTTAAGAAAATTTCTCTTGCTGTTGAACAAATCATTGCAATTTCACTATTTTTCAAACAAACTGACTTTGTTCTTTTACCAGAATAGCCAGCATCTAATAATCGTTGAATTAAGTCTTCTATATTTAATGAAGAATTGTCCAAAATTTCTTTATTTGAAATATCAATTGGAGATCTTGGGAAATTTGTTTCGATAGTTGGTGTTTTATTATAATTGAAACTTGAAGAACCAAACGAACTACTACTTCTTTGTGATGTTGATAATGATTGAATTTGTTGTGGTTGTATATTTGATTGTGAGGGACTATTACTACTTATAGATGATGAACCTGTTATTCCTGATGAAATCGGTGAATGATTATTATTATTTGAATTATTCATATTAAAATTTTTTATACTACCATTTGAAGATGCAGAAACAGGTAAAGGTATATCAACATTCAAACCTTGAGAAGTTCCATTTCCATCTATTCCTATTCCTATTCCTATTCCTGAGTTTATTGCTGTTGAAGTGGAAGGCCTTCTTGATATATTATCATTTTGTATAGGTAATGAAGAAGTTGAGTTCATTCTTAATATAGGAGTTTTAGGAGCCATTGAAACCATTGATGGAGGTATTTTAGTATAATCTTCACCTTCTATATTTATTTGAGGAGTTGTTGATAAATGTCTAGAATCACTATTATTATTATTATTATCATCATCATTAATATAGTCATAATTATAATCATTATCTATATTCAATTTATTAAAGCTATCACTGAATTCACCCATTGATTTATTAGAATTCCGTCTACTTATCATGGGTGAAGGAGTTGTTTTTGTACTTGTTGAATCATTATTATTATTGGTATTTAATTGTTGTTGTTGTTGTTGTTGATCTTTATCCTTAGTTGATTTTCTACTTCTTATTGATTTTGAAGATCTAATTGACGTGGCAGTATCAGATCTTGAAAATTGAGAATTACCTTTTTGTTTAGATGGTTCATTACCCATTACTGAAGTATAAAATTGTAGTTATAAAAATGTATGGAGAAATTTGATTGGAAGTTAGACGTTTTGTGAATGTGGTTTTTGCTTATGATTAGAGAGAGAAAACACACAATAGACAATATATGCAAGTGAATGGATGAGGATAAATAGATTAAATTGATATGTATTGATGTATCAATATGTTACAAAAAGTAGAGATGAATAGATATTAACAGATGGATCTCTATGGGTAAGTTAGTTTGTGAATAATGATGTTGTTGTTATAGGGTTGTTATTATTATTATTATTAATCTAAATTGGCTTTTTTTTATAAATTCAAAATTGCAAAGAATAAGAGTTAAAAAGTTTGGACAAGTTGTATTGTTCCAGAAAAGTGATATATAAATATGATTGTAATTATTTATATATATGTATATAAGCGTAATGGTATATGGTAAAGAGTAGATGTAAATATATCAATAGAAAGAAGAGAAGAAGAGTTATAAAAAGATGTTTGTAAAGTGGATGCATAGATAAATTGACACCTGAATTTGTGAAGGTGAGAAGATGAGAGAGGAATTACAGCTATGCAGGGAGTTTACTGTTTCGAGGAATTCGGGGGGAGGGGGGAGGGGGATTAGAAATTAATAGTAATCAGTGTAATAATATAAAGAATAATTATAAAAAAGTAACATATAAATATAATATATATACATATATACATATATACACTTGATACATGAATGGATTATTATAAACAAATGAAACTTAACACAAACTACCAAACCACAGAATATTCACACAACTAATATGCATTTCGGGCTTGGGGGCCTTTCTCTCTCTCTCTCGCACTTTATAAATCACAATTTTACAATTTTACCACTCTCACCCAAACTAAATTTCCCACAGCCCACAGCCCATCCAATAATAATTAAAGGGTCCTTTTTGAAAGATTATATATTATATAATGTCTGTTCAAATATTATTTATACATCCTTACACGTTAATTCAATCTGCTTGGCGCTTAAAATTTTAAGGTAAGTTATATAATTAAATTAACAACAACCATATACGTTTTAATGATACATTATAAATAGTCAGTTTTTGCTGTTTTGAAAACTGTGACTTTGAATCAATAATCCATATTGAAAGGATTTGGTTTTTTCTCAAGATTTTAGTTTCAGAAAGAAATACAACGATTTAAAAATACACAAATATTTTTTCTAAAAAGTTACAATTTAAGCTTTTTTTAAGCGAGAAGTGATGAATCTTATACTGAATTTAAATTGCAAAATCAAGAAAAAAACACAGAAACAATCTTTAAGTAGACCCATCATGTTTTAGTAGTTTATTACCAAACTAGTCCCTGAATCTTCTTTATGGCAAGTCTAAAACAAACAAGTTTAAGCGGTTTCTACCACTCCATTGCGCTTAAATCGGATATCTAATGCTTCCATATCTTGAATAATGATTATAATATAAATAATACAATATCAATGGATATAATGATTCCGCAATCCTTGTTAGGCAACGTCAAATAAAAGTGTGTCCTTCCTTTAAAAAGAATGAAATTATGCAGATCTATTATCACGCCAAAAAAACAAAAGCCATATCGCCGCAGTTGATTCCACGTCAAAACATATTTTTTCAAAAGCTCTTCAAATCAACTATTTTTGGTTACTGATACTGTTTATATTTGAGAAAATTAGGTAGTCTCTCCATAACAGTTTCATATCAAGACTTTTAAGAGAAAAAGAAAAAGGTTTTTGAATCACATTGAGAAAACAAAATTGAGTTATGAGTGATTTGTTGTGAAAGAAAAGTTTTTTAGAAAGGTATGGATATCCGGTACCATCTGTATCTGATTAGGTTGTGTGTGATACATAATGATATACTTTCAACTGAGTTACTTGATGAATGCTTCTCTGTTGATCAATTGATCATCATTGTAATAATGTTTATTTTTACTTCATCTATCTGTTTCGTAACCGGGAATCAAATACAGAGGAAACGGTTTTATTGTCAATTAACACCAACGAGCTGGTTTCACACTATATAGGACTGCTTGAATGTGTTCCACCATGACTGGAGTATCAGCCTCAGATTATGTTTTTGTTATTAGATGGTGATAGAGAGAAAAGCTTTGTTCTTTGGGGAATTTGCTATTGAATTGGCAAAGCCTCAGAGCCACATAGCCATTTTCAGCCGCACAGTAGAATTGTTTTTGTGAAGACAGCTGAAATACCGTGCAAGAACGGAAATGCCCGTGTAGCGTAATGGTTAACGCGTTTGACTTCTAATCAAAAGATTCTGGGTTCGACTCCCAGCATGGGTGCTATCTTTTTTTTTTTTTGTTTTAAAGCTTGTTTGTTTATACAACTCTAATTATCTTGACACCCTTTGAAAAGTAACAACTTAATATTGGTATATATTATATGTTATATATTACATAAAGAGTGTGAAAAAAAGAAGGTAAGTAAAAGGGCCAAAAACACAAAAGAAAAGTCAAACCTCTAGACAAAAAGAATAGCTCCAATCATCATAGCAAATAACGAACCGGTAGCTAGCTTGTAAGCGGAACCTTCAAGCTGAGAAACAGAAACGAATGTACTAGAGATAGAACTTGATCCGAAAGCAGTACCTAAAACTTCGTCAGTAAGACCGGTATTTTGGACATTACTAGCAGAGGTAGTTGTAAATGCACTGCTATCTCCTCTATCACAAGGAACAGTAGTAACTATAGTAACAACTTCACCAATTGCATCCGTTGAAACAATAGTTGAAACCAAACCCGAAGTCTCAATGGTAGAACACTTGTGGCCGGAACAACTGGTAATGGTGTAAGCAACAGTTGATTTGACACGTGCAGTTTCAACAAGTGATGTAATCTTAGAATTGGAAATAGCATAGTCACCAATAGTCCCAGTAGAGAGAGAAGAAGAGGAAACTCCAATCGTGACTGTTGCGCTCAATGTATACCCAAGTTCATCCCTCTTGACCTTCTTTAATGAGGTTTCAGTAACAAACAATTCGAATACACCAACATATGTACCAGGAGCAGGAACTTTCTCACTATCAACCAGAACATGAACAACGTCGTACCCATCAGTGGACCCATTGAACACAAGTTCCAATCCATTTGAGATGTCAATTGAGACACCATCAGAGATAGTGGTATAAATGTTATCCAAACCAAGATTGACTTGAGCAGCAGCAATAACAAGATCACTACTATCGTCCACAATTTCCTGTAATCCGAAAGAAGTGATGTCAACGATATCTAATGGCATTTCAACAATAAACCTTATAATACCTTCCAAATCAATGCCTTGTATAGTTGGGATAAAGGTTGCAGATGGGATTGAACTGGATTTGATTGGTGAAGTGATAGAAGATGGGATAGTTGGGACAATGGAAGATGATGGGATGAAGTTCGCAGATGAAATTGAGCTAGATCTGATCGGTGAAATGATAGAAGACGAATTAGTTGGTGCAGTATAATACGATGGGAAGACAGTTGACGAAGAAGTATATGCCCCACAAGTAGCAACGTTAATATCAGCAAGAGCACTTTTTCCTGATTCGTTATCATGATAAGGCAATATTATTGGTTCAATCTGTTCACAATCATCTTTGATTATCTTGACATTTCCAAATAAAACATCTAGAACAGCTCTACCTTCCTCTGGTAGCTCATATGCAACCATATGGGACGCATCATTGATTTGTAAATAATGTGCGTTGTTTCTTCTTACATATTGACCAATATGACGGTAGTCATTGTTCAAATTTGAAGTTAAAAACACATCACTCAAATTCTTTCCAAACCCAACTTCACCATCCCAACTCAACCATTTGAAAATACTATCATACTCAGTATGTGGGCAAACAAGATCATTCATACCCGAGAATAAAACAACAGGAATTTGATCGAATAATTCAGGTAAAATCAAAACCGGTGGAGAAGTATTAGCCCATGTAGCATTAAGATCAACACATTCGGCCCAAGTAACTTTATGTTTAATATTCAAATCATTCATAACCTCATCAGAATCTAAAAATGGATAAACGTTAGCTAGATCTTCTGGCCAATTGTTACCACAAGCAGGGTATGTATCATTTTTCTTATAATCGTAATAGTTTAAACACATATGGACACCATTTTCATAAAAATCATGATATGAGAAACCTAAATCCCGTTCTGCTTCACAAGAATCATAATCATGAATGGTGGCTACTTCCCAAGGTGGTGAATCTTTAGCAATGTCCGATTCACATTTATCTTTAGCAGCTAAAAATTCAGTCATTTTATCAGCTGGTATTAAATTGTTTTCAAGGAAGAAAGTTCCATAACCTAATGCGTTATCTTCCCCTGAAAGATACCCGTTACCAATTGCAATACCAGTTAGTTTATATTTACCTTCGTCTAAAATTCTCTTGCTGAAGTAAGGAATATAAACACCCGCATATGATTCACCAGTAAGGTACAACTCTTTCTTCAAATCTTCAGGAAATATTTTGAAATATTTCTCCAAGAAAAGCATAAAATCATCAGTAGCACCATCAGCGTTGAAAATCTCATGGGAACCATCTTCGGAAGAAAATCCAGTACCGATTGGTTGATCAATAAAAACCAAATCAGCTAATTCAGCCCAAGAACCTTTATTGAAGTAAACATCACCATTAGCACCAATTCTATATGGCCCAACTTCCATTAAAGCTCCGTCCATTGATGAACATCCTGGTCCACCATTTAACCAGATGACAAGCTTATCGGATTCTGTCTTTCTTTTCAAATATCTCCAAAAAAAAATATAACTATCTGATTCTTCATACATTGGGATTTGACCAGCATACATGATTGTCTTTTCAAAATCTTCGAGTTGATCAAATCCTGGTAATGAAGTGACTTCAAAATCATCTTTTGTTAATGTTACATTGAATGGGGATGTTGAAGATGAAGATGAGTTTGAGTAACCTGCAATAACACAATTGATGGTTAACAGAGAGCCCACAGTTGCGGAAATCAAACGTTTAATAAGCATTGTGACTTTTTATCCAGTGAAAAATAAAATGTATCTCAATATATATCGAAGCAACCGGACGTTGTTGGTCTTTTTCAAAGGATTGAATAGATAAAGGAAACCATTTAAAGAAATATTATAAAGGCCAAATGAAACAGGAGATGAAGCTCAATGTATATACAATTGATCTGTGACAATGAAGTACTCACTATATCACTATGGAATAAACTTGAGTTTGTGGGAAGGCCCAAGGCAGATAATCGACATAACTTTCTTATCTGCTTGAACCTTGCGATTCGATAATCATTGGGAGCCTTGAAAAGGAAGAACAATAAAAAGCTGGAAATCAATCTAGCGCCATACGTATAATGTGTAAGGAGTGTATATGTGGTATGATGTATTCCTATATGCCATAAGATAAACTGAACGTTTCAGTTCGATAGGACCTAGGATTCAAGATACAAACTCTTATGTCTAAATATAATATATTCCGTTTCACCATTTGGCTTTCATTTCTCCTATGTTTCAGTACAATGATCAGAGATTTTAAGCCGAATGACCAGGTTCCCAATAAAAACTGTAATTTTAATGTAATGCATTACATGAGCCCTCAAGTACAAGACTTAAAAAGAATCGTTGTGATCGATAAGAGCCAAGCGCTTGCCATGCTTAGTGCTAAGTTTTAACCGACTGCCAATTGTGAAATATATACGAAAGCGGCAACCATAATCTGAATGCACACGATAAACCTATAGTGCGGTGTGAAGTTTTATACATTAATTATACACCAACCAAGTCAGTGTGTTTCAATCAAGCAAGATATGAAGAATCTAAATGCCATTCGTTCCAAACAGGAAACTGCAGATCCTTCATGCCAATTATCTATGATTTTTGTGGCATAACCGCCATACTGACAATAAGCATAACCTATGTTGGGACAAGCTACAAATTACAACGCGGTAACGAGAAATCTTTCTTACTGATTGTCTGGTAATTTTTGCGTCAAGGAACAATGCAAAAAATGGGGGATCGAAGCATCATCTATAAGCCCGAAATATATCATAATTGATCTTTAAGTACTAAAGGGTGTTGCTGTAATAAATATCTCATACAGATTGGTCTACATAATAAGTGAAGAAACCAATCGATATATGTATCCGGGCAATTTTGGGTTGCTCGTTTCCGTTTCAGTTGTGCCAATCGTCCATGTGGATGTAAATGAAGATGAAAATCTCGTTGGATCCTTGCTTTCCAGTCTCTATGACAATCGATTCTTCTTGGCTTTGTTTTGTTTTACTTCATATATCTGTAAACACCAGAGAAAGTGAATACAAAAAACAGACAGCAAATATTTATTTTTAGCAAATCTGAAGGTACAAAAAACAAACGTTTAGGCCATGGATATGCTTATATTGAACGCCAAACAAAAAATCTTGATTTAATTACACAGTATTAAGTAATAAGTTCACTCATTGAAATGATAAACCAAGTAATTTGGTAATCCAAACACCTCATATCCTAATCTCTTAGCCATCTTTGCAAAACCTTCAGTCTCAATCAAATGATAGAATGGGAAACTTGGGAACATGGCACCATCCCTATGAACATCTGCTTTAACCATTAAACAAGTACCTCCAACACCATCTAATTGCATCTCGGTATTGAGATCACCAGCAGAATCATAGAAATGTCCCATCAATGGTCTATAAGTTGCCATTTCTGCATATCCTTCAACGATGATTTCATCATCTGGTAATGTGGATGCAATACGTAATCCTTCATCGGATTCAATCCAGTTATTGAAATCGTAGGGTCTGATTGACATCTGTTTTGTTTCTTCATCAAAGTATCTTTGATAGCAATTGGCTGAAATGACTGGCTTATCATGTGCCACCAAATCTTGTATTAAAGTAGGTGGTGTTTCAACTATATCGGCGTCCAACCATAAGACCCATGAAGTATAAGGACCTATTGTAGTAAACAATAACGAATTTCTTGTAACCGCCATTTGTGATCTTCTCTCTTTTTGAACCTTATAAGCATGACGATCTTTTTCTAATTGTGATTTTAATGAGTCAGAATCTTGTCTTAGCATAGTCACCTTGGCAAACTTTGGTTCTTTACTTTTAGGATTTTGAATTTTTTTGACTGCTTTTTCAAGACTTTTCAATGCATTGTCACCATCGGAATTACGTGGAACGATGAAACCAAGTTCAATGAGTTCTCTTGGATATGATAACTTCAAAAGATTTTCCCAATATTCTTCTAAAAAGTTGGCCATTGGAGTCAAAATTAAAACTCTTTCTTTATTATAAGCAGCCATTGGAGTTGAAGCTAATTTATTTAAGTCATAATGAGAAATATGATCAGCAGGCAGGTTTCTTGGGATTAAATTCTCATCTTTGCCATATTTTTTGTAACTATATGGACTATTTGGTTTTCTGTTTGAAGATCCACCAAAAACAAGATACAAAAGCACAAACAATCCAACAAAAGGTGCTATGTATTTAATCGGCTTTCTTCGTATTTGGTGAATGAGAGGGTGTTTCAAAAAACTCATCTCTGTCTATATAACGTTTATCTTTATATTGATGGTGTTTTAAGGAAAAACTTCAACTGATATGTATGTATGTATGTATGTATGTATATGTATATGAGAATTAATGAATCTTCAGTCGTAACTTACAAGTTTGTTAAAATCGGGTCTGAAAACAAGAGAAAAAAAACCACAAAGATCAATTCCACAACTAAAAATAAACTTGGGACAGTTGTCACTATTATATTATTCTAATAAAGTCTGAATCGAAATAGTGAATGATTTGGTAACTGAGCAATGTTGATAATGTATTCCCCAAACAGGCCCAATCCAAATTTATAAGTCCTATTTTGATAAAAACCTTATAACATGAAACTTAATACAAAATGCTCTGACAATACTTGATTTCAACGTTATTTTGTATTTTGCATTTAAGTCTCAATGCCACTCAGGCTAGGCCCTTCCTTCATCAAACAGTCAAACCATAGATTCCCGTAAATTAAGATTAGACACACACCCTTACACATATGCTTAAATAAAAATATACCATATTATATAAGCATGATTCTATCAATCTGCTCTTTTTTATCTTACGTTATTATTTAGGTCAACCGTCTCGACTGTTTATTTTTTAAAAATTTATAATTACACACAACTCTACACCTCCGAGACATTTTCAATTTTCTTCTACTCCACCCCCACCTGCGAACTGATGCACCCCTCTTTTCCCCATATTTTGATCGCCTTTCCTTTTTCACAAGTTTCACCCGAAAAGGCGAATGGTATTTATTAGATTGGGACCAAAGGAGAGACGTGTTTATTTTTAATTTCGGAGTCCACTCACTCACTTACAAGTATTATCTAACATACAATGGATATACTAAATACTAAATAGTAAAAACATAAACAGTTTATGGCTTTTCGTGTGGAAAAATATATTGCACGGACGGATGGCCACTATTTCATTTCAATGATGACACGGCACGACACTCCTTAGCAAGGAAATGCCTAGTTAAAAAGTATTAGTTTCTGATTCCATCCATCATGAAAAAGGAGTTATTAAGAAATTTGGAAGAAAATGTACTATTTATAACACTATTAGTGTACTAGCTAGCTAGCTAGCTAGCTATGGGTTACGGGAACTTTTTAAGCGCTACTCTATTCTGCTCTATCACCAATTCAAGATGAAATATAGTAAAAGTAAAACCCACAGATGTTAGTTTTTGATTGAAAGAAAAACACGGAGTTGAAAGGAAAGAAACCCTCTTCAAGTTCACATCAACATGCGGGAAACTATTAGGTTATAATACCAACAACATTAATACACGCTCGCTCTTAGTTGGTACGTAGTTGGTTGGCCCTTGATTTTTGGTATCAACTAGTTAGTATTTAATATCCCATATTAACTGCTTGTTATGAGAGTGATATTAATTGTTAATATAAAGCTCAGTGCATATAATTTTACCAATTACATTTAATGTTACTAATGTTAGCCTATATTATACCTTTCGCACTTGAAAAATTGAGTGGGTGAACTTTAAAGATACATAGACTAAATAATTTATATGGTGACAGATGAAATAACTTGTTTATGATATTTTGAGATGAATCTAGTCTTATATTTCTTCAACGTAATTATGTTATTGAATGTTGTTGATTTATTATTGTGTTTTGTAAAACATCAATAGCAACGTGATTGTGTTATGTCAGTCATGCAGTATTATTAGACATGGCACTTAAACTTGTAGTTAAAAAATTGATTTCGCTTCAAGGGAAGAAGCCTCCAACCAGATAATTCTAGCACGGCCGAGAAGTACATAAACATGGGGTGTGCTGAGTGCTCGCTCAGTGCTGAGAGCACTGTGCTAATACCAAGGGGATGAATGAATGGAAAAATCATGATGTTTACTCAAGTTTACAAGTTGAAAGCAAAATATGAAATTAAATATATAACCAACCAACTAGTCATGTTTTGAATCTCAAAGGTGAACTTTTTTCACATTTGTGAATATTAAAACAGGATTAAGTATATTATGATATTTATTTTTTATCAAAAGAATCTAGCTGATAATTTCCTACTATTCAAGAAATGAGATGTTTAAAATTGAAGCTGAGAGGTAAGGGGCAAGATAAACTGACTTGTTCGATTTTCCCTTGTATAAATTATTTTTTCTAAACAGCGAAAGGATTTAAGCTCTGTTTTCACAGATTTCCAGTAAATTTTTATCGGTCCCCGTGGATTCTGTGTGTGTATTTTTTGTTTTGTTTTGTAATATTAGTTGCTATTATTATTATTATTATTCTTAGCGTGACAAAGAAAAGGGGAAACTGGTTTTTTAAAGACTTATTTGTTGATGATGGGTGATGGATATTAATTGATTTTGAAGTGTACGTACCCAACTCGCCTCGCCTCGCATCTTATCTCTCATCTTTATATCAATCAAGGGTCACACAAGGCTGAAGCGCTACATACTTACTATAATATAACTTACACCATGGTGCCCACTTGTGTAAGAAGCATTCTAATTCAGATTCCAAAAAATTTAACTAATAGATTCATACTGTATGTATGACAAACACTAGTTGTTTCAACTTGACACCCTATAGGTTACTTAATAATTGTTTAACCAAAAAAGCACATATATATTACATTGGCGTGTTCCTATAATGTATGTACACTGTATGCTCGTTTGTTTGTTCATTCATTCATTAATACGGCTTGGCTTCAAAGATTGAGGAAAAAGTTAAGAAGAGGGTGTAAAATTTGACCTAACTAAAGGCTAAATAGATAGATATAGAATATATTAATATAAAGTTAGATTTCTTAGCATTTGAGAACCCCCACTTCACAGTCACTAAAATACAAGGGGTGTGCGTGTGGGTGTTGAAATTAACTATAATAGTAAAATATGGGGAAAGAAATGTTGCATGACGAATATAGAGGAACAGGAGAGAGCCGTGAACGGCGGAGAGCAAGACTCAAGAAGAAGACTCAAGCAATAATTAACAGCCAAAAAATAAAAATAAAAAATTTGTTTTTTGATGTTTCGTTGGGATGCCAGGGGGATTGTTTTAGTCTTTAGCCTGCCATTCATTAAAAATAAAATTTGAATACCTACTCTATCTATAACTTGATACTAAAATGCCAAAATACCTTTTATTCCTTGACTAGAAACTCCAAGCACCATTTTATTTGTTTCTGAATTAGTCTTGTAAAGGTAAGTAAGTTGATGCGCGCTCCTAGTTAGCAGCTGGCTGGCTTTAATACTAAAGAGATCGATCGGTCCACACAATTATATAAATTATTCGCGGTTCTGCCAGGCAGGGCTGACTTTCCCGAAAATGCAATAATTGGTTCGCCATGCCGTGTGGCATATAATTTTCACTGCGTCACTCTATAAGTTTCTCTCGGAGGCCTATGATATTTATCTTCTAGGATTGAAGGGGAGATAGAGAGAGGGGGGAAAGGGAAAAGAGCTTAACGAGAAAGACAGAGAGAGTTAATTTTTATCGGGGAGGTGGAGTGGAGTGGAGGTGAGAGAGAATTTATGCCCAAGGTGGAGAAA
Source organism: Ogataea nitratoaversa (assembly GCA_030579435.1). NCBI lineage: Eukaryota > Fungi > Ascomycota > Pichiomycetes > Pichiales > Pichiaceae > Ogataea > Ogataea nitratoaversa. The sequence goes on from JAKTQZ010000054.1 coordinate 22,499, forward strand.
GTTTCAAGTCAGTGGGTCACCCAGTGGTGGTGGCGGTGGTGGTGCACCGTCAGGCTCACACGCTGGGCTGGCTGGTAAATCAATCACTCATGGCCTGTTGTTACTTTGTTGTTCTAGAAGTAGAAACCGAATATCTGGAGATCGGAGCTGGATTTTTTGTGTTTTTTGAAAGAGGAGAGGAAACAATTTCATTTCACACACTCCGAATTTGAGATTCACCAAGGCAGTGATGATGACGACGGCTTTCATAAAATTTAAGCCCAATGCAAAAAAAATATTAAATATTAAAAACTAACATTTATTGTATCAAAGAGGGGGTGTATTTAAGCGTGACAAAATTGCTATATAAATATCAATTCATTTCTCATTCTTAATTATTATATACTTTCAATTACAATTACTTGGTACAATTATTATTATTATATATACTTATATAATTATAAAATTGAAACTTGTTTAATATTGTATCACCAATTGAATTGATAAGTTCAAATTCATATTAAGTATACAAGCTTTATATATATATTATTATTATTCACTAAAAATTTTTTCAACCTCGGCGGTTTAACACACAAAACAGCAACTCCGAAAAATCATTCAAATTAAAGGAAATAGAAGATCAAATTTCTAAAAAAAAAGAAAAACACTTCTATAATGTCACAATCAGATTCATACAACCAAGATATCGAAAAACAAGCCACTTTAGATGACCAACCTCCAGCTGGACGTCATTACTCAACTGCTTCCACCTTCCGTCATGATGACAAACATATATATATTAATGATACTGTCATTCCAAAAGATGACTTCCTGTACGCATTTGGTGGTTCTTTAAACGTTGGTGTTAGAAAACAAACCCCTCAATCTAGACAATTAGCCAACCCTGTTCCTGCTGGTTTAGCAGCTTTCAGTTGTACAGTTATTTCTTTAGGTTTAGTTCAAATGCATGCTAGACAAGTCAATACTCCAAACGCATTAGTGGCTGCTTGTTTGACTACAAGTGGACTTGTTGAATTAATCGTTGGTGTTTTATGTTTTATCATTGGTAATACTTGGGCTACTTGTACATTTTTGATGTTTGGTGGTTTCTGGTCTTCCTATGCTTTTGTTCTTTGGGATTTGAATGGAATTTCAGCTACTTACTCTTCTCCTGAAGAATATGGTCAATCTATTGCACTTTACTTTTTACCATGGGTGTTCTTTTCTTTCATTTTGTTTGCATGTACTTGGAAGTCAACATGGGCTGAAAGTATCTTACTGTTCCTTATTTGGTTCTTCATCTTGTTATTCACTATTGGTCAATTTACAAGTTCAATTAAAACATTCAAAGCTGGTGGATTCTTCTGTACTGCAAGTGGTGTTGTTGGGTTGTATAATGCATATGCTGGTATGGTTGATAGTTCTAACTCATACTTTGTTCCAAAAGCTGTTTATATGCCTCATGCTGTTAGACCAGGTAAAGCTGAGTAAAGCCAAAAAAAAATTAAAATATTAATCAATATGGGAGTAATATATTGGACCGAGTTCATATTTACTACTTCATTTCATCTATGAAGTTATGCATTTGATATTTCATGCTTGTTCGTTTGCCTTTTTTTTGGAACTCCATCATCATCTTCTCTTTTTGATATTTACCATGGTGTTCTTCAACTTAATTCTATTTCTTTTGGTCACTTATGTATTTGTAATATATAAATTGTGCTTAAATTTTTGCCGTTTTCTGACCTTTGCAGATTGTATGTTTAAATAACGATCTGGTGACTTAAAAGTATATTTTATCTTCTGAACTGCAACTTCAAATCTAAGATTGCAAATTTAACATTTGTATCATGTGCAAAGATGTATGGGCTCTCCTCGGTATCTTTATAACTTTCATCTTCTCTTCGTATTAACTTTAGACTCTAGAGTTTAGAATTTTCTCTCCGCTTTCCCAGCCCAGCCAAAAGGGCCTCTCCATCCTTGCTTTTCTGATCCTCATTTTCGAAAGCTTTATAAAATGTACATTCAAAATTTCTTTTCACATGCATGAAAAACGGTCTTTGAACTTTATCTTGTTACTGATACTGATATAAAGATCCCTGTTTCCACTCAAATTTACTCTATCAAACTCTCAGAATCTAAGAAATTCAGATATTCAACAAAACACCTTTAAAATGTCTTTTTTTCCAAACTGGGGTTTCAGAGCTACAATTCATGCATCTCATACTAAGGAAACAGTTAAGCTTCCAATCAAAGGTGGCACGTCAGGTACCGATACCGATGATGGAACTGCTGTGATTCCATTTAAAGAATTTCTCAAAAAATACGTCCCTGAAGTTGCAAACAATTCCAAGTTTTGGCTGAAACCTTATTTATTTACAGGAGTCTTACAGTCATTATACACTTCTAAAGTTGATTTATCAGCTTCATATAAAGTTTATTACGGAAGAGAAATACTGAAAATTACTGAAGAAGATGTTAAATCATATAAGCATTTGTCAGTGGGTGAAATCACTGCTGATTATGTGATTAATCCTATGGAATCAACTAAGGAAGAGTTCAAAGCTAGATATGAACAAACACTTCCTGAAGGTTACCCAAAATTGCACCCAAGAACAAGATACCTAGAAGATTCCGAACTGTCAGGTATTTACAAGCAATGGGACGATAATGATAAACCAATTGTCCTGATTCAGCATGGATTGGCTGGTGGATCTCATGAGCCTGCCATCAGAGCTGTCGCAGAGAATTTATTTGGAGAAGGTGTTAACGTGGTTATCTTGAACAGTAGAGGATGTTGTAGATCCAGACTTACTACACCAGTTTTGTTTACAGGTTTACATACAGATGACTTGAGATATTTCGTTGATATTTTACACGAAAGATTTCCTCGTAAGCAAATCCATTTAGCTGGATTTTCTTTTGGTGGTTTGATAATTGCCAATTATTTGGCAGAAGAAGGTAAAAATTCAAAGATATCAAGTGCTATCACCGTTGGATCTCCTTGGAATTTAGCAGACTCTTGTTTCAAATTTGGTAAATCGTGGAGTGGCAAGTATCTGTTTGACCCAGCAATCAAATTCTTTTTGTTGAATATGATGAGAGTCAATAGAGACACACTGAAGTTAGATCCTGATTTATTTGATGAGGAAGACTTTGAACAGTTCAAGAAAACTGCTAAGAGCTCAATCGAATTTGATGATAAGTATACCTGTAAGTTAGCTGGCTTCCCATCTGCAACTACCTATTATTTGGCAGCATCTCCTATTATTAGAATGTTCAAAATCAGAACCCCTATGCTCATTATAAACAGCAAAGATGATCCTATGATTAGTACTGATTATCCTGTTATGGAAGTTGAAAAGAATCCATATTTATATATGGCTACATCTGATTTGGGTGGTCATTATGCTTTTATCGATACAAAGGGAAAGTTCTGGTTCAGTGATGTGATAAAGAAGTATATTGGAGAATTTGGTAAGGTGATAGACAAGGCGCGAAAAGTTGATGACGGTGGGTACGAAGTCATCCAATCACCTTTCAAAGATATCATTGATTTATATTGATATGATTTTTTGTTGGTGAATCCAATTAAAAGGTTGGGGGGTGTTGTATCACTCGACCAATAAATATATATATATTTATATAGATAGATAGATAGATATGTTCACTTCTCTTAGAAATGGTTCGATAGATATTTCTGTTTTTCGTTGAATAAGGTATTAGAACTAAATGTAAATAATCATGTAAATCAGTTTTAAACGACAAATAAGTGGAAGGAATGTTAGAAAGCGTAAGATTTTTGGGAAACATTTCAAGATTGGAAAATTTGTGTGATCGGTGTTTTCTATTCGTCTATTCTGTTACTATTTGAAGGATCGTTGATCACTCTAAGACGGCATAGCAGTAACAGTTAAAGTTCCAAATTCCAAATAATAGGCTTAAAGGCTCAAAGACTTAAAGATATGCGTGAACTCAAAAGGACAAGTTAAAGATAAGACAAGATAAGACACAGTTTTACAATACTAAATTCTGACAGAAAAGATTTGTTATCAATTTATGAATTAAACTACGGTAAGTCAACCAAAGCACACAATTTTGTTATTTTTCACAAGTGTTAGAGGTTCATATTTCACATTTGTGACGGTTAGCTGTCAAAATTGGTGATCAACATGAAAATTAACGCAGGAATTTGAAACACATCGTCACCATTCTATTCATATTGATATATATTCTCCAATTTCTGACTAGCATTAACATTACTTTTGAGAGTTGTGCTTTGTAAATTTAACTCTCCACTTTAGTTCAATCATTCTGTAAAAAAAAAATGTAAAACGTGCTTCCCCCCCTCCCAAACAAGGATAAAAAAGGATATTGAATGAAGCTTTCACCTTTCACCGATCATACTGACAGAAACATGAGCATCTGATTGAGTTCAAAGTCTCTGAACACTCTTTCCTCACTCGCATAACCAAATTGTAATGTTACCTATGATGTTACTAGCCCAGATAATGAGTAAATAGTAAATACTAAATAGTAAATAATAAATACTAAATAGTAAATACTAAATAGTAAATACTAAATACTAAATAGCCATCGCTCTGGGGAATCTCGCGTCACCTTATTTGCCGGTGTCAAGGTTAAAATTTTTTTATATTTTTTTTTGAGGTCTTTTTTTTATTTGCAGGAAGATGATTTGTTAGGCACAGGAAGTAATAAGTTGTGGCAGCTAACAAAAATTGGCTCTTTGTATCGTCACACCACACAACAGTCCGCAATTTGGTCTTAGTCCAATATTTCTGAATGATTAGCAAAAGATGAGTCGCACTGGTCAAAGCTCGGCACGAGGAGGTGAACCAAGTTCCTCTCTTGAAAAGAAGCTTATAGAACTCAGTATTGGATCGAAGAGTCAACCAACACCTGATACAAAGAAGCCGATTGGGAAGCATGCCTTCAATGGCAAACCTAATCATATAACTCACAGTACAAAACACAAAAAACCAAGACAAAAACCAGTTAGGAGTTCGGCTCCTAAGCCCATTTCAAAGGTGAAGGTTAGTCCCTCTCCAGGTACAGCTATTGAGACTTCCTCGAATAACAGCCACACCCAAGCTAATGGGGGCAAAAAGATTAGTACCAAACCTAAAACAATACCAAATTCAAAACCAGGCAGAAAAGGCGGTAAAGTCTCAGCAGGAAATGCTAATATCACTCATTCAAATCACTCGCACTCCAAAACGAAGTCACATTCCCAAAAGTCTTCTCATAAGGATAGTAAGGTCCCTCGTCCACCACCAGCCAAACCTGTTACAACGAATTCTATTGAAGAAGTGATTGCTAAAACAAAAAAGCTCGAAGAGATTATTAAAACCACTGCGAATGATGCGCCTTTGAAGTTTGACTCGATTCCAGAGTATTATGAGCATATCTCTTATAATTTATTTTTGGAAGAGTTATTTGAAAATGATATTTACTCGAATATCAAGATCGAATGGTCTAGAGATGAACCAAACAGTACTTTCACTGCAAATTTCAACTACAAAGAAGCCATGAGTGCTCTTATTAACGATAAAGTGAAGCATTTAAGGACTTCTCCCTTCACTATGGGTCAATCTGTTTTCTTGCTGAGAAAATCGGACATGCATTTAAGTTCCAAGCCAGAAATATGGTCCTGTTCTGTTCAGTATTCAAAAGTTTTGAAGAACCAAAGACCTCCGGTGCTGAAGGTTATATTTAATGTCAGTTACTGGAATGCGACACCACTTCCTGCAGGTTCTCTTCCAGATGCGTTTGCAATATTACCATGTGGTGCTGTTGTCTCTAGAGTTATACAGGCCATGCTCCAATTAAAGAAACCAGAGTTTAAAGACCTACTATTGGGCCAAAAGCCAATCAAGCAGATCTTCTTTAATAATTATGTTGGCAAACTCAAGAATTCTTTGAACGACTCTCAAAAAGTTGCGCTTCAATCAGCACTGAATAACAATGTGACCATTTTGAAAGGTCCACCAGGATCTGGTAAGACTTCTACCATTCATGAGATCATCTTACAATTATTGACAAAATTGGCGTATTATCCTATCCTTGTTGCTGCTGCGTCTAATATTGCAGTTGATAATATTGCAGAGAAGTTGATGAAAGATCATAAAGATGACATTATCCGTATTGTTGCAACCACAAAGGAAGCGGAATATGGACCCGATCATCCATTAGCTGAGATTTGCTTACATAACAAGATTGCGGGTATGTTATCACTGAGTACTAGACAAACATATGACCTATTACGGTCAGGTAGACAAGATCAAGTCTCTCTTTCCCAGTTTAATAAATTTTTGGATGCAAGTAGAAGTTGTAGTCAACAACTTGTCGCTCAAGCTAAGGTTATTTTCTCAACAACTATTACTATTGGTGGTCCATATTTGAAGAAGGTTGCTAATTTACCAGTTATCATTGTTGATGAGGCGACTCAGACTTCTGAACCTGCTTCTCTGATTCCTTTGGCTGCAAATAATATTAAGAAAATTATTTTCGTTGGTGATGAAGCTCAGTTGAGTGCATTTACAAAGGTTAAAGCATTGGAAACCTCCTTATTCGAAAGAACTTTAAAGAATGGCACTTATCAGAACCCTCTCATGTTTGACACCCAATATAGAATGCATCCTGAAATTAGTGCGTTCCCAAGAACCCATTTCTACGATGGTAAATTGAAAGATGGTATTACTGCCGAAGATAGAACAATTCCAGGGATCAAATATCCTGTTTATTTCTGGGATCATGAGGGTGCAAACAAAGGTAGAGAGTCGAAGGTTTTTTCTGGAACCTCAGGTGAGGATGTTGGCTATACAATTGTGAATAATAAAGAAGTCGATTTAGTTAGTAGAGTAGTTGAAAATTTATTAGTCGATAAACAGATTGACCCTAAAAGAATAGGTATCATCACGTCTTATGCCGGGCAGAGAAACCTGATTTCCAAGAGTTTGCAGTCTAACTTGATAGTCAACCCACAAGGCAAAATGATTGAAGAGTCTGTTGATAAGGAAGATATCAAAGATAATTCAAAGGTAATTACTCTCCAGCAAGTTAATGGTATATTGATTGCGTCGGTCGACGCATTCCAAGGTAGAGAAAAGGATTTTATCATTATGTCCTGTGTTAGATCCAATCGAGAAGGAAACATAGGTTTTATGAAAGATAAGAGAAGAATGAATGTTACGTTAACTAGAGCTAAGTATAGTTTAATCTTAGTTGGTGATGCTGAATGTTTGAAAGTTGGTAGTAGTTTATGGAACCAATACATCACAAGTTTGGAACAAAAGAATTATGTCTTCAAAGGAGACCTCACTTACTAATTACTGATTACAGATACATGCGTTGTTTTGTCCTGTGTCGTATTTATAGATTTTTCATTTTATAGAAGCCCAATTATAGATTTACAAAACTGTAGTTTGGCACTAAGGTAAACTCAGCATATAAACTTTGATTAGATTATTGTAAATTATAAAACGATCATTATGTGTTGAACCACGTGATAACTTAGATAGTATTCTATTTCCCCAAGCCGTTCCTCACTCGCGCCTCTGTAGTGTAATAAACAAAAGAAGCCTGCTATGCATCTCAGATCAATTATTCGCTGGAGAGTTTCGAGGATATGACAAATATTTTGTCATAAGTAATAAGGGTGTATGTGCTTTTGGTTTTTGTTATAAAAATCTTCATCATTGGAACCAGTAAAATTTAATATGTGAATGTAGCTTATGATCAGTTTGTGTTTTATTTCCTAGTCGCCCGGTAAATTCATGAAATGATTATTTTTTGAAAAATCTGGATTCATCAATGTTGAAAATATTACTATACAGCCAAAACTTTACAAATTCTAATATAAGAGTGACATTTTGAAAGTGAAAAAAGCCCACTGACATTAAAGTCTAGAGATAATTTATCAATTAGTTAGCGTACTGTATACGTACATTATGAAGGGAAAAAGCAAACATTTTCAAACAAACACTTTGGTTAAAAATGGGTCAGACATATTAATTCTTTTTGCTTTGCTTGTGTTTGTTACCTGGTCTAATAGCATGTGGCATATATATAGGCTTGATTTGGAAGAAACTATTATCTTTGTTGGCCATACCGCTATAGCAAACATAAAATCCAAGTATACCACAAGTGAAACAGAAGAATCCTGCTGCTTTTGTCAATGGGACTGATCCAATGAATTGAGCAATAGTTAATAATAACAAGAAAAGCCAAATATCAAAGAACAAAAGACACAAAACAACAGTTGATTTCAAAGTGCATAACCATAAAATTAACGAGAAAAAGACCCAGGGTAGCAAATAGATTGCTACAGCTTGGCCATATTCTGCTTCTGTTGCATATGCAGCTCTGATCTCTCCACCGAAGTTTCCTAAGATGAATCCATAAGAGATGTAAAATCCAGCAAAATTCATAAACGTGGCGCAACCCCAAACATTATTCAAAATAAAACAAAGGATTGAGCAAACTAAGCAACTCAATCCGGCACCACCTAAGAACACACCAACCAAAATGTTTGGGGAATTGACGGATCTGGCTTGCATTTTAATCAATCCTAATGAGAAGACAGCAATTGAGAAAGCTCCAATACCAGCTGGAACTGGGTCTGCAAAATCTCTCATTTTACTGGTTATTCTTGTTGGTCCAACATTGAAACTTGCTCCTAAAGCGTACATGAATTCATCTTTTGGAAATGCTTGATCGTTCACATATATATTATCTCTATCATATTTGACAGTGGATACCATAGAAGAGTTTGTAAACGTCTTTGTAGCTCTCGCTGGTTCCGGTTCCGGTTCCGGTTCTGATTGTTTTTCTAGATCTTGATTAAATGAATCTGAAATGTCTTCAGCTGTATATGATCTCTGATTTTCAGCGGATGTTACAGAAATTTGGGACATGGTGAGTAATTGTAATGGATAAAATTAATGTTTTGAAAATATAATTATAATTTATTAGTTATGGTAAGTAAGTTGAGTTAAGTTAAGTTGTCGTTCAATTATGTTAAACTTGGGTAACAACTATTAACTATGAACACCATGTAGAATGAGATACATTGCTTAGCTTTTTATACCTAACTTCTCAATTCCTTGATCATTATATTATACAAAATCGAAGCAGCAAGAAACTAATTTCGATCATTCGTAAATTGGTTATTATAATAATAGCATCTCAATGAGGCAACGCAAGACCCCAATCTTATCTCTTGAGCTGAACAGTCATTTAAAATCAGCCCTCAAATATTATTACGTGCTACTCCAATATCTGGAATGCTTCCCCAGAATATGAATCATGATACATATTACAAGCGTGCATTAAATCCTTGCAAAATACCAGAAAGGTGGGTTGACTTTTCAAATAAAGCAAGCCGCGCACCCTCCAATATACGTACACTGTAAAGTACTCATCACGTTCATTCCTCCAACAGGCTGTACCATGTGGCATGAACAGAACTGAAATTTTGTGTTATGAATGTCATCTGATTGTTAACAGAGTTTTCATTTGAAAGTCATAGTTTAGGACTGTAGTGCTTATTTATTATAGTGTATTATAGAATAGTATACCACCAGTTTGATTCATTCAAAACTCATTACGCTTCGGTGGCCGAGTAATATTGGAAAGCATCATCAGTTTCGCTGTTTTCTCTTTACTATTTAGTATTTACTATTTAGTATTTAGTATTTAGTTAGCATTTACCTAAGCCTTACGGATTAATTAATATACAATCTGTTATTTGCCACTTATCGGGTAGAATTTTGACTTGTCACTTATTCAACCATTGACACTGACCTTGGAACCTAGCAAGTGTGGAGCAACCTCTTGTAACCATTCTAACTCAATTGCACACACATTTCTAGCATATCCCTTTACAGTATAAACATATTCTATATACATGATTGCATCTTTCTTGGTACCAAATAGTAATGAAGATGGATGGATTGAAACCAAGTCACCAGTTGTAACTGTTCTATATGATCTATCCGGCAAGCCAATAGCTGTGTTTGTTATGAATCCTTTTAAGAATGATTTCAAGATTAATTTCGGGTCCAGTGGTGCGTTATAATTGATTCCGAAATCTTCATCCGGATTTTCATCAAGGTTGTTATCAAATAACGACTGCTTGATACCGGAATCTTTAGATAATAACCTATTCATGTATTCACGAATTTGTTGTCTCACTCTCAAAACGTTTTTGAAACCTTTAAATGAAACACCTAGCTCTTTGGACCACTTTTTCTTTTCGTTAGAATCCCCTATGCTGTTGTAGATATCAAACAACTCTTTAAGCATCAATAAATCTCCATATTTGGAACCAAGAGTACAAGTATCCCTTCTTTTTCCATTGATTTCATCTCTTTTGTCATTAGCTGGCGTCATGATTAAATTATCAACGGAAAGACATGAAACAATATCAATAACAGGACTCAATGCGTTAAATTCATAAGCTTGGATCAAAACGGTGGCTAAATGTGGAGCAACAGGTAAAACAACCATCTTTTCACCCATAGATGTAATTTTACCTTGATCATTCAATGCGTTTAGTGAGTACAGCTGTCTCAATGCTGACATCAAGGAATCTCTGCCAGGATTTTCAAGCCAATGCCAGTTTAATATATCATCAACACCGAGCCTTTTCAACATCAAAACTGGAGAGACAATTTCGGATCTTAGAATTTCAGGTTCTGTACTATCTGTTAACTTGATATAATCTGTTTCTTTGTAAAGCCTAAAACATTTACCATTGGTTTCTCTACCTGCTCTACCAGCTCTTTGTGTTGCTGAGGCCTTCGAAATTGGAGCCGTTAAAAGAGTAGACAATCCAAGTTGATGTCTCCAAACTTTCACTTTTCTGAGACCAGAATCTATGACATATTTGATTCCAGATATAGTAATTGATGTTTCAGCAATATTAGTAGATAAAACACATTTACGATAATTTTTCTTGACAGGCTGAAAAATTTGCATTTGTTTATGGGATGGTAATGCAGCATATAAAGGCAAAGGAACAAGTAGTGGAGCCTCTTTAGGTAGTTCGGGAGCCAATTTCTCCAAAATATCAACCGCCTTATCTATATCTTCTTGACCTGGTAGAAAACATAATATATCTCCTGTTTGTTCACTTGAGTTCAATTGAACAATCGATTTAATCATGGAGTCAACTATATCTTCTATAGGCTCCCTAGTGTAAAATCTTTCAACAGGATACATTCTACCCTCAACAAACAATATAGGTGCATCATTGAAAAATTGTGAAAACTTTTCTGCATCTAAGGTGGCCGACATGATAATGACTTTGAAGTCTCTATCATCTTTACGCTTATTGGTGATCAAATCTTTCAAAAAACCAATCAACAAATCAGTCAATATTGTACGCTCATGCGCCTCGTCGATCACTATTGTAGAATACTTCAACAAGTAAGGATCTAGCATCATTTCCCTCAATAACATACCATCTGTAATGTATCTCAGTTTTGTTTTCTTCGTGGACACATTGTTAAATCTGACGGCATAACCAACTTCGCTTCCCAATCTGCATCCATATTCTTCAGCAACTCTTGTTGCCAAATTGATAGCAGCAACTCTACGAGGTTGTGTTACAGCAATCGACTTTTTGTTGTGTTCCATTAAAAACTGAGGAATCTGCGTTGACTTACCCGAACCTGTTTCACCAATCAATATACAGACCTTATGACTCAACATTTTTGGGATAATTTCATCTTTCACTTTGTAAACTGGCAAGGTCTTTCTGATCTCCAACAAATTCTCTGCTTTAGCTTTAATCATTGTATAGGAAATTGGTTTAGTCCCTCTCATAATGTTTTCATTTTCCTCCTCGCTATCATAATCATCATCACTGAAATACTCAACAGACTTAGGAATCCTCTGGATCTTGGGATCCTTAATTAGTCTTTGATTACTTACTTTCCGTAGTTCCTGGTTGCTTCTTTCATCGTTACTTGTGACGTTATTTTCGTTGTAGTAGTCTGACAGCTTCTGCTTCTTACTTAATGTAGTTCCCCCGGAAACTGCAGTATCATCATCAAATTTGATCTTCTTGTTTTGCCTTATCTTTGTGGACATTGTTGTTGTTCCTACTTTGAGGTCTGCTATCTTTCCAGGTAACTATTTCCACCCAGTTTCAATCCCCAAGAGACGTAATTCTTTTAAGATCCCAAGAATCCAGTCCCACATTAGATTATATCTAGTGCAATTTTTTTCAAATTTACTTCCCTTCTTGGCTGTGCAAACTTTATATAATCTCTGCACCACCAAACTAGACCCTGAATTAAGCATCTCGGTTCAGTTAGTAAAGTACCAAGCAGAGGTTCACCACAAGAGATAGTATAAGCTTGAACTGTGGTACTCAAAGTTAATATTTCGTTTAACGATGGGAAACCCAAACTCATCTTTCAACATACTCTGTCTGAACCTGACGCACCAATACAGGTCCGAAAAAATACGCTTGACTTTAGGTGCAATATAGCACTATCATAGAGAGCCGTTTCAAGCTCATAATACTCTTTCTATTCATGGCACTCGACAAAATACCAATATGATGATACCCAAAAAGTCCCAAATGCGTCTGACATTTCACAATAAACTGGTACTGTGTCAGGTCATTTTGCTCCTGCTTTCATTTGTGTTCCAGTTTATTGCAGTTATTTCTGTTCCTGTATCCAAAACTATTTCACTCTGCACTTACGATGGTTACAAATTTGGAGTGTTTGGTTTATGTGACGATGATGATTGCACTGCTATGAGAATTGGATATAGGCCTTCCGAACTAACAGATTTATCCGGATTTTCCTTACCTTCCAATGCTCGACATAGTATTTCTTACTTGCTAGTTGTCCATCCGATTTCTGTCGGATTCACATTGACTCAACTTGTACTAGTTTTTCACTTATTCTTCAAAAAGTTTGCCAAATCTTCAAGATATGTACTATTTATTTTATTCTGGACTTTGCCAACCTTTTTGCTTTCATTATTATCCTTTTTAGTGGATATCCTGCTGTTTATTCCTCATCTTGATTGGTGTGGATGGACTATTCTTGCAGCAACAGTTATGATAGCCTTTTGTGGGACAATGCTCTGTATCATGAGAAGAACGGTGAAATCAAGGAAAGAATACACACCTGTTGATAAGAGTAATGAACTATACCTGGCAGCGTTGTCGTATCAGGATGATGATGATGATGACCAGTCGTATGACGACGACGAAGACACTTATAGCATAAGCGGTTTAGATACAAGGAACTCTGATCCTCTCGTTATGGACACCAGTTTATCAGACAACTTGTTTTCTTCCGCTAGACTAAATGAAAGTTCAGAGAGACCTCATATAGATGGGGGAGATAGTCAGAACTCTGTTTCACGCTCTGAACCAAGCCGAAACAATTCACCTCCAACTAATAATAACAAGAAGAACATATTTATCCACACCCGACGTCAGAAAAGAACAGGCTTGAACTTACAATTACCGATAGGATCAACTGGTAGTATTGCTCACACGCGTCCAAGAGTAGTTGAATACTCAGCAATGCATATTCAAGATCCTGAGGACACCGATACAGATCACGAAGAACATGAGCTGGCAGATTTTGATACAAGTAGTAGAATGTAGCTCCTTTCCAGACTGATTTATTTGACTGTCTCAAATGTAATTTTATGTTTCGCTGTGCAATTTCGGAATACCCCCTTTTTAATGATTTATGATAATATTCGCATGTATATAATTAACGAGATTTTAGTGTCCTGTAGTGTCCTGTATATTACTATCAAAGTGTCATAACCTTTTAAATTTTCAACAACTTTCAAGGTGCAATAGTAATACGAACTGATATCTATATAATTGGTATCAAATCTTTATGATAATATTACTCAAATTTCTTGACCTACGTTATATAAAACTGATGCCTTCCTTTTTTAGATATTGTAGTATGACGTGGACGGTATCAGTTATATAAACACACGCAAGGCGGCCGATAGACGCGCGTCGCCTGCTACTATGAATTTTTCAAGTTATGTATTATGTAGAACTCTCAACGTGTTATTTTTCAGGTACTCTTGAGTCTTGGACTTAGAGCTCTATTAGTGCCTATCTAAAAGAAGTGCTACATATGCCATTAAGCACATAGATTGGCTCAATTATACTTCTCTTTGTTACATCAAGCATCTATTGAGCAATGAGATACTTTGGCATTTTATCTGCTTTGAGTCTGTATCTCCTTGCAGTCTCTGCTTTTTCTCCCCCACACGATTGGCAAAATGTCAAATACAATAGAGTGATTGACTTGTTGAAATCATATGTCAAAGAAAAACATACTATACAAGCCAAAAATATAGCCAATCAGCCGATTAGCTCATATTATTTTGCCATACCTACTTATTTGAAACATGATATTTCATTATTTGTGTCATTTTTACACTCTCCAAAAGTTGAAAATCCTTTGTTGAATGTAGTTGAGGTTGAAGTCCCAGACGATGAAGAAGATGAATTTAGTTACTATCATATCAAACTGCCATTTCCAATAGCTCCAAAGTCAGAGATTCAGTTAGTTGTGTCATACATTGCAACGAATGTTTTAGAACCACTTCCTAAAAAGGCCCCACTCGGGGCTGATCAAACTTTATTACTAAAATCGACGAAGTTACCTTTATCTTCTTACGATACTACAAACTATGAATTGAGAGTGATCGGTGTAGGGGAGGCCACGGAACTACCATTTGAACTACCGGAAGGAATTAATGCAGATGATTTTGCTCCAAAAGTAAGAGATAACACACTGACATTTGGTCCTTATACTTCTACCTTCAAAGCGTTCACCAACTTACCGTTAGCATTGTTGTTCGCCAAACAACAACCTATACCTTATGTTTATAACTTGAACAGAGACATTTGGCTTTCTCACTGGAGTAACTCTATTCAATTTGAAGAATATTATGAGCTATCGAACAAAGGTGTCGAGTTAGATAAAGGGTTTTCTAGAGTGGACTGGATGGCTGGTAAATACTCAATGAGACCTTCACCTGTTTTGACCACAATTCAAATGGTTTTACCTGAAGGTGAAAATACCGATATTTACTACACTGATAAGGTTGGGAATGTTTCTACTTCAATGTTCGTCGAAGATGATTTATTTTTGAGACCAAGATTCCCAATATTTGGTGGTTGGAACTACAACTTTACATTAGGCTGGAACAGTAAATTGAGTGATTTTGTAAGATCATCTGGCGAAGAACATATTGCAAAATTGCCATTATTGAATGGTTTAGCGGATGCTACCTATGAACATGTTAACTTTTCCGTCCTTTTACCAGAAGGCTCCGAGTTTCTTAAAATCGAGTCACCCTTCGATTACAAGAATATAGATGTCGCAACCGAATATTCATATTTAGATATTGCCAAGGGGCATACTAGGGTTAAAATTCAATTGAATAACGTTGTTGATGAGATGAGAGGCTTGGAAATTGTGATTCATTACAAGTATAGTACTTTTGATAAGATTAAAAAACCATTACTTACTGCTGCATATGTTTTCCTTGCTTTGATTGGTTTATATGCCGTCAAGAGAATTGACTTGTCCATCAAGCAGACCGAAAAGCCGGCTGATAGTTGATTATATACATTTTATGTAGCTAGTTGCCCTTATTAATACCTTGTTTTGTATGCTTGCAATTTTTCTACCTGGTTTGCGTTTGAATGCTCTTGATAACAAGTAATCATACTCCGTTATGTATTATATGCGAAAATTTGTATGCAACGTTAAATAATATATAGTGAATAAAGGAGAGAACTTGTATATCAAATAAAATAGCTAAATAATTTGTTCTATATACAGGGGTTGGACCTGGAAAAATAAAAGAAGAATGATCTTTAATCATCATAATGCTCAAATTCAAAAATTTGAGAGTCAACCTCTTGAATTTTATTGGTATTGAGCTGCTCAGGTTGCATGCTTGCAGCAAGGGAAACAGTTTCTGTAACCGTTGCCATTGGGAATTTCAGAGGCGACGTGGAACGAAAAGAATTCAGAAGCGCCAATGATCTTGCATTGATAGTTTTCTCAACATCAATTGGGATCCGATGATATGTCTCCCCAAGAACACCAATACCATCAGATTCTATACCCTCTTCACACCCAGTCCTATCATCACCATCATCATCATCATCATCTTCAACACCATCTATTATAGCAGTCTCTAATGGGACTCGACTTGGGCTTAATGATCCACTGATTAACATGGTGATAATCGATAACTGGTCTGAAGATCCATCACTGGCAGACGTCAATGCGCGTACATTTTTCTCTTTGGTAGCCAGAGGAGTACAGGGTGAATCCGGAATCAAGTCAATTATGGGTGGCACTGATTTACCATCAGTTGAGGTAGATGGCGAAGTACAATTTTCCTGATCTCTGGTATTGGTATTGCTGCTGCTTAAATCTTCTAACATTCTTTGCGCCTTGCTTGAAATGTTCTCTGTGTCTGAATGCTCTTTGATTTTGCTCTTACTGAGTGAAGAAGCAGTCGAAGGATAATGAGTTCTGAGTTTATCCAGTAGATCTTCAATCATATGATTTCCATTGTTTTTCACGTTTTGTCTATCACCAGGAGTTGAATTTGCTATTCTGGTCAAGTTATCTACTTGCTTGGACTTCTTTTGGTTTTTAAACTCCTCCATCATCTTTTTCCTAGCTTCATAAGCTCTCATGTGTTCTTCAAGTCTTATATTATCATTATGTGCCTTCTTGAAGTCATCCATGAACGACGAAAGCTTGAAAAAGAAAGTGTTTTTTGCGCTCTCATCTTTTGGATTCTCACCAAAGTATACCATCAAAGTATTGTATCGAATTATTGTTTGATTGATGTGGGTTCTCAATGCTTCGGCTTTAATTTTCGCTCTATTTAGTGGCAGCCTAGCATATTCTGCAACTCTATCGTCCACATGCAATTTTGATTTATCGCTCAAATTTCCGTTATTGAATGAATTCAATGCGTCTTGAACTGATTTTTCGAACTCAGATATCTCTGAATCCAGATTGTCAATGGAAATATCAGCCACTTTTGGAATATCTTTCAAGTCATCAGCAAACACACAAAGATCAGTAAAATGAAGTCTAATTATTTTCTCGATGTATTGTAACAAACTCATTGTGTTATTGGTATCTTTCAAAAACTTCAATCTCTGTAAGGTGGATAACTTAAATCCAAGTGCTACTTTTGCTTTATCATTCATGAAGTTTCCTAAATTTTTGATAATACCCAATACTTCAATAAATGCAGTTGAACTCTTGACACTTCTTATAGCCAAGTCAAACATAGTCATCTTATTCAATATGTCGCTATAATCTCTTTCATACGTTTGAACAAGTAGTAGGACACGAGATCTTGACGCCCAATAGTGTCTTAGATTGTAGCATAATTCAAGATAAATTCTATCAAATCGTTCAAGTTCAGAAGGATCCTTTTTGGATTTGAAATTCCTAATCTGGGGGTTCTTGGAATAAGGAGCAAAATCTCTCATCATCGCTGAAGAGATATCCGTAAGACTTTCATTATTGAAGAACTCTATCACGTTTGAATTCTTTATGATCCTTGGGTCACATTTCAAAGTGAGAAGTATGAACTCATCTTCAGAGCAAGCACTAAATTGGTGCAAATTGATTCCAAATTGCTGTTGCATCTCTCTTGATAAAAATGAAATTCTTTTCGTCGATGACTCTATAGTTTTAGGCACTATCTTTTTCTTCAACTTTGATTCTGTAGCCCTGAAAAATTCTTCTAATTCGGCTAAAACTCCAAAATGATCCAGTCTATCACTTGTCTGTTCATCATCAACTTCCTTCCAAAAGGTCTCAGATATGTTTTCAAGCTTGTCCCAATGGACTTGCTTCAGTTTAGAAGTCGGTCTTCTTAACATCAATAGTCTAGTTTTTGGATCGATTTGAGGTGCAATCCCACCATCAACATCTCTATTTGCAGATTGAAGTGATTGCTGAGAAGCTTCAATTTTTGGAAGAGGGGGTGGGACTGGTGGGGCGCTTGGTGTGCTATCGACGAGCTCAGGATCTGTGGAGCCTGAGGGGTCCAAAACATTTGATATTGCTGTTTTAGCGGAATTCTGTTTCTTGGTTAACGATAGCGTAAGTGGAGGTGGGGGTGGTGGAGGAGAGGGAATTGGTGACTTTATTTCTTTTGGAACACCAGTTAAAAATGGAGGGGGAGGAGGAGGAGAAGGGATGAAAATCGTTGATTTCAGTCCTTTATTACTATCGGGTAATAATGAAGGTGGCGGTGGAGATGGAGGCTCTAAATCGGACTCTGTTATGTGAGCACTCAACAAGAACGATGGAACTGGAGGTGGAGTTGGAGCTGAATGAATGGAACTGGGTAGCTGATCTGACATTACAGAATCTGGTTCTAGAGGTGACACTGATTTGACAACAGAATTAAGACCAGTATGAACCCGCGAAATATCTTTAACCAGAAATTTATGACCTTGCAGAGATTCCCTTTGGAAGTTGAAAACAATACCAGTTTCAACACTTGGATGAGACGGAAAATTATAATCGCTGACATCATAATTTTCAAACGGTTCATAAAAGTCAGAGCTCGAGTTAGTAGTATTCACATTTTTCTGAATTGTATGATAATTACTATTGCTTCCACTTGAGCCAGATGAATATGGAATAATTGACGAGTTTTTATCGAAAGTAGAAGAGGATGAGTCTATATCTGATGAATTGTCAAATATTGTTGAGGATCCAGACTTATCCAACGATGTAGAATAATACTTTAAGTCAATAGAGTTCGAAGAGTTGTTTCCGTTTGAGATTCCAGTTCTAGTCGAGGTCAATGAAGACTTTTTGAATTTCAGCTTTTTATCGGGGACGATATCAAGTGCTGAGACTTGGTCTGAATGATTTACTCTTAACTTGTTGTTGAACAGGCCAAGAGGGCGGGACCTTTCCAAATAACTAAACCCGCTACCGGTAGATGAGAAATTACTGTCAATTTTAGGCGAATAATGATGGATTTCTGAATGTAGCTGATCAATTTGATTTTTGTATTGTTTCATCAGTCTCGAAGCCTCTTGAGCTTCCAAAATAGCTTGTCTTGCGATATCATCTGTATTCAATCTATCTAAAAGTAACTGAATAGAAAAATTCAAATTGTCATCATTATTAACACTATTCAGTTTGATGACATTAGAGACGAGAGAGCGAATGAGCCTATAGTATCTAAGTGTCTCATCTTGTGTCTTGATGTGCTTCAAAGAGATCAACTCTCGTAGGATATTAACAGCCTGAAATTGTAACTGCGGATCGTTCAGTTCTGTAAGTAAATACTCAACTTCAAATGCAAGATTAAATTCAAGTTCATCACTACCGTTAGCTGACTCCAAGTCATCCCCACCAAATGTAAGTTGCTTGTAATCCTCTTCAGCAGAAAGAAAATAGTTTTTAGTTAAATCGTTTATTGCATCATAGTTGAGCATCTTTATCTGATCAAAGAGCATCATAAGACCAGCTTCTGCGAGTTCTTTTCTCAAGTCGATTCTTTGATCAAGTTGTTCATTTGTTGAAACCATAGAAGAAATCAAGAACGAAGTCAATAACGCATATTCGTTGATTGCAGCTTGAGGCGCATACCTATCGTTGTTAAATTCATCACTTGAGAACTTGAGTTTGGGATTCTGGGTTTCAAATTCTCGTATTAAGTCCATCACTGCTGTAACCCAAGTAGTGAATCTGTTTCGCTTGGATGAAGTCAGAGAAGGCACCGATGTAGATATCAAATCCAATTCATTAATAATAGCGTCCGTTGCTTTTTCCTTATCATACGCAATCAGTAGCGCAAGCATACCAGTAACTAAGCTCCGAGTTATACATCTTGGTGAAAACAGGCTGGGTATCACGTAACGTATAATCTTACCCACCGTCACTTTACCTTCCATTTGTCCTTGATAATTCATAAGGTGTTTCATGCAATTTAAGATGATAAACTCTTCGTCTAGTTGGTAATTTGATTTGATAACCTTGGAATTGATTTGAGATATGATAACAGCAAGAGCTAAATATCCTTGGTTTTCAATGAAGGTACTTATCCATTTAACATTATTATCAATATCCACCAATAATTTCTCTAGTTGCCTGTACTGTTTCAAAGTCATACTATGATCCATTATCTTTTTCAAATAAAAATCTGGTGTTTCTGACTTGTCCTGAAATTTGAAAAAATTTGAAGTTTTCCGAAGTTTCTTTGAATTTTTTGATATTATTGGTGACATCGGTGGACTGGAATGAATTGTCCCAGAAGAACTATGTGAATCTAAAGTACAATCATTTTTAGCCTTCACTGGCGATTCATACGGCTTTTGATCTCCATATATACCTTTACCTGCCAATCCTAAACCGAGTTTGACAACATTGGCGCTCAAAACTGGAGTCTTACTTGGTGATTCGATCTCAATTGTACCGCTTGAACTTCCTTTACCCATTTCATAGCTTCGAAAAGTATTGGTCAATCCTTCTGTTTTCAAAGCTGAGAGTCTTCCCACTTCTATCGGAGCCTCAGATTGAATTGTTTCTTTGTACTCTGTTGACATGAATTGTTCGGTTGGTGATGATGCGTTAGGAAGAGTTGATCGTCTTCTTAATTTGTTACTGAATTTTCTCAATCCGGAGACAGCGCTATGAATCCCATTAGCATTTTCAACAACCTTAGTTGTGTTCAACGTTGTTGTTGTTGACATTATTTCTGTTGTTGTTACTGTTGT
Source organism: Ogataea nitratoaversa (assembly GCA_030579435.1). NCBI lineage: Eukaryota > Fungi > Ascomycota > Pichiomycetes > Pichiales > Pichiaceae > Ogataea > Ogataea nitratoaversa. The sequence continues at coordinate 43,296 of JAKTQZ010000054.1, forward strand.
TGTTGCTGTAGAATCAGTTGATTTCTTTCTTGACTTGTCCATCATTATGTCGTTCAAATCTTGTCTTTGGTCTGATATCCTGTTTTGTAAGATCGAGTTACTGGGACTTATAATGCTACTCGTGCGCCGACTCATAATGAATCAGTCAAGCACTAAGAGTAATAAGTGACCCACAGATATATATCAGAAGTATGGACAAGTGGATTGGAAGGTGGTCTTATTTAAAATTTTGGATTCAGTTGTATTAGACAAAGATCATCTTTAGTTATGAAAAGCTGTCAGATCAGAATGTAGATTTTCCAATCAAAATATTTAACATGAAAGTAGCAATTGTTACATCTCTACACATCGGCTTTACCCCATATTTAATTAATATTTTTTACTCATTTGGGCGGTTACTTGGCTAATCTTAAAATTATAAAAAGAATTATAAATACAAAACCTAACTACAATTCATCATAAGATAATACTATAAAGTCTCATAAACGCATGCATCATCTTGATTACTTGGCTAGTTCAGCGTTTAGTAGTTTGTTCGCTTCAAACCATTTAATTAAATCCACAGTAGGACTTGAAAACTTCTCAATATTTTCAATAAATAAATTCAGCTGACTTGTAATGGACCAATATTGTTGGTTTTCTTTATCTTCATCAAAATTCAGTTTATTCAACTCTCCTGATATGTAGTTGAAATTGGTTGTCATGTTGTTCAATAGCTTACCAAAAATTAACTTGATGTTCTTATCTTCTATAGAATTAAGAAGTTTTAAATTCAATTCATTAGACATGTCAACTTCTAATTTCAATGGCTTTTTAACATTACTCAAATAATCTTTGGGAATTGTGATTTTCACTGGTAGTTTCTCAATTGTTATATCATTAGAGTTTTCGATCTCAATTGTGAAATTCTCTTCTTGGAAATTCAACTCTAATTTGTAAATTGAACTTTGAGGGGTTTCTTTAAATAGTCGAACATTATTTAATCTAAGTCTCTGTTTGAACTTTTCAATTTCTGCTAATCTTTTCTCCAGACTCTCTTGAGACACAACCCTCATATCAGTTGATTTACTTTCTTTCTTCTTTTGGTCCTTCTTTGGAGCTTCTAGTTTAGGTGGTGGAGTTTGCCGTTTAATAAATTTAACAAACTTTATAGTATCTCTCTTTTCCATGGCTAAAAATCGTTCAAGGTATTTATCTAAGGTGAGAATCATACTCAACAAGTCATTACCAGAGACCATTTCAATGTTACTATCATTCTCTTCATCACCCCGTTGAACCTGAGTTGTCCTCTTGATGTTGTTACCATCCTTTATGTTCTTCGAGTGATTACCCTTCTTGATCTTTTGATTCTCCATTGCAATAGTCACTATTTGTTTGAATCCTATTTCAATATTGATACTATGTCCCCTTGGTATATCTTCATTTAGCACCGAGATCGAAGGGTAGCTAGTATTATTGAATGGATATAAACGTGGGATACATAATGAAATCTTTAAGAACTCCAAATCATATGGAAAATCTGGATCAGATGGCTTCAATAAGAATGTTATATACAAGTCTGTTACAGTTGTGCGATCTGTAACTTTTTCGGAAATGTATTCAATAAATGGTTTGGAGAGACTTCCTATTGGGATACCGTTAACTGTTATTGGCACTAAACGGTTTGTTAATCTGTTGATTTCACGTGCTTTGAATGGTAGTCTGTTTGGTTTGTTTGGTTTGCTTGGTATATCTCGATTTTGCTTTTGGTTTCTATTTGGACGTGGATGATTATTATCAGTTGTAGGACTAGCTTCAGGACTAGTTTCAGTAGCTTGTACCGGCTTTTTATTCTTTTTTCTTCTGTTGTTGGTCTTCTTCTCAGAGTTTTCTCCTTGTTGTGATTGCTGTTGCAATGACTTTTCTTTTGATTGCATGGCAGATGACACCGCTTCCAATTCACTCATTCTCAGTTCTTATTAGAAATCTCGATTGTTTAGTTATATTCAACATCAAGGAAAGAGAAGCAAGAACAATGCTAAAGTTAAACCATCATTATCCAAGGATTTTTCATATAACTTTGAATCTATACGCAAATACGAAAATTTTTGAATACCAAAAATTACGTAATGATTTAATTTGGCGGTTCTATCAGATGGATTGATTACCTAGTACTACTTGATTGATAAGTAAATGTATTGTAATTTATAAGTTACTGTTATTTGATATTTAGTATTTATGTTACTCGTCATCTATCTAATGAATTTATTATTCACTCTTTAACAAACAGTCCAGCAGCGCCTTGTCCTCCACCAATACACATACTTGTGACACCAAATTCACCGGGTTTCAACTGTCTTAACAAAGTACAAACTTGTCTTGCACCAGTACAACCTAATGGATGACCCAAAGCAATTGCACCACCTCTTGGGTTAACTTTTTCTGATGGTATACCGACTTTTTTGATAGAAAATAAAGCCTGACCAGCAAATGCTTCGTTGATTTCAAACACACTAACTTCTTCTTTTGGTAAATTACACATACTAAGAACCTTTGGAATTGCAAAAGCAGGTCCAACACCCATAATTTCTGGTGGAACTCCAACAATAGCAGTTGCAATATATTTACCAATGATTGGAAGTTTCAAAGACTCAGCTAAGTCTCTTCTAACCAATAAGATAGCAGCAGCTCCGTCACTCACTTGTGATGCATTACCAGCATGTGATGAGCCATCTTTCTTGAAAGCTGGTTTCAATTTTGCTAATGATTGTGCAGTAACGTTTGGTCTTGGACCTTCATCCGTAGTGACAGTAACAGTTTTAGTTTTCAATGGCTTTTCGGAATCATCATCGTCATCATCATCATCGTCATTTTCTTCGATTTCAACATTAATCGGTAAAATTTCATCTTTGAATAGTCCTTGTTTCACAGCTCTTTCAGCTTTTTGATAAGAAGCAGCAGCAAATTCATCTTGTTCTTGTCTAGTTAAAGAGAATCTTGAATTCACATTTTCACTTGTCTGTCCCATTGGTAAAAGACAGTTCTTTGCATCTTGAGAAGCGTTTAAAACGTAATCTGAGATATGTGGAGCAGCTTGAGGACCATAATTTTTTGACATACTTTCTGCACCTGCAGCCAAACCACATTTGATTTGACCAGAGATGATTTTATTAGCAACGTCATTAATAGCCATTAAACCTGAAGAACATTGTCGATTAAGAGCTAAGAAAGGGACCGATGAAGGTATACCTGCAGCTATTGCAGCAGCTCTATGTTCGTTGACACCAGCACCATTATTGAGGACATTCCCAACAACAACATCTTCAATTAGGTTTTTATCAAACTGAGGTATTGTCTTGAATAGTTCGATTAATAATTTAGCCAATATTTCATCTGAATTAATGTCTTTGAATAAACCTTTACCACCTTTAGTCAAGGCAGTTCTATAAGCACTGACAATGACAACATCATCTGGATTCTTTGTTTTTAGTTCCTCTTTGGAACTTAGTTTGGATAGAAGATGATTTCCAATTTGCTGTAATCTGTCCATTGCGTATAAAAAGTATTAAATAATTATGAAATTAATATAGTTTTGATACTAAAAATATAAGTAAAAATATTATCAATCAAGTATCAAAATGACAAAATAGAGAAATAATAAATCATACAAAGAGGGATATGGATTCTTATATAGAGATATATAATAGGTATTTAATAAAAGTAGAGGGCAAGGCACTGACTTTAATATTCTTTCTTCACATGCACATAATAAATAAAGAGGACATGTGAATTTTCCTTTTTTTTTCCCAAGTAAAAATTTAAAGCCGCCGATTTTCACATGCATATATGATATGTGTGTGTGTGCGCGGGTGGAGTGTGGGGTAACCGTTAGGAATTATGATTTCAGTGTCATGGTTGATATTTGACAATTTGACAATTTGACAATTTTAGTCCATTTTCAACTTCAAGTTCTCTGTTGTGTTGACTTCATGTAATTATAATTATATATAAAATTTAAATCTTTGATATAAAGTTGTTTAACTATCTGTATAAAGCTATATTTTATCTTACGTAGTCTTGTAACTTCCCAGATAATTTTTATAAGTACTAAACCACTTTTTCAGCTGGACTTTCAACAAAATAAGCAGGTCTAAAGATAATGGCTGAATAGATTCAACTATTATTATCACATTAAGATTATATCTTATCCATTGTACCATGGCGTTCAATTATGAACCAGTTGTCAATGTAAGTCAGTCACCAATTAACTAGACATCACACCATGGTTAATCCATATGGTGATTCTAGCGAAAATGATCACCACGACGCGTCGACGATCTCTAGTTTCAAAAAATAAATAATTAATGTATATTTTTTCCATGTCAACTCCATAAATGTATATTATCATAAAATAATCACATTGTTCAGCTTTTTTACCTCTATTCCTCTTTAAGACTTATATCCACAAGATACGAGAAACCAACAGAGTAAATAAGTTCTTAGAGCTCCCCGTACCGGGTATATCTACTTCACTTTTTTCATGACGATACCTGGCTATAGATTGTCATCTGATATCACTGTTGGTTTAGTGCACCTTACGGAACGAGATTCACTAATTATAGACTTACTTCCATCAAATGAAAACAGATCGAGCGTACTGAGAAATTTAATCAATGGGTATAAATTAAACGATCCTTTAGAAAACCCCAATTTGCAATTAATAAATTATAAGTATTCCAGCGAAGCAGACTTGTTGAAGTTTCATGATATTAAGTATATCGAATGTTTACTGAGAGACCGCGATTGGGATAATCATTTTAATGTGTTATCAAATAGCCAAGAGCTTGTGTTGAAGAAGTTGCGAAGCTTAACATCACAGAGAGAGTCTAACGAATTAGAAGATAGATGTTTCAATGAAGACAAGACAGAAGAAAACAAAGAACTCGAATTGTTTGGACTTTTGTACGACTGTCCTATATTTCCTCATCTAGATCAATACGTCAAACTCACCTCGGGAACGACATTATCTGCATGTAATTGGCTCCTATCTCAACTACAGAATTCACCAGGCAACAGTCAAACACAATACGTTGCTCTTAATTGGTCAGGTGGGAGGCATCACTGTCATAAATCAAAAGCATCCGGTTTCTGTTACGTGAACGATATCAACTTGGGAATAATACAACTTCGTACTAGATTCAATAAAATCATGTATCTTGATTTTGATTTGCATCATGGAGACGGGGTATCTAATGCATTTAAATTTAGTGATAAAGTCCTAACTTTTTCTATACATCGACATGAACCAGGGTTTTTCCCCGGGTCAGGGAGTAAACCTAAAGATGGGTTGGGCAAAGGTAGGAACCTTGACATAAATATACCTACAAAGAAAGGACTGTCCGACACCTCTTTCAATTGGATCATTGATAATATACTCTTTCCAAAAATGAATGAATTCACTCCTGATTGTATTGTCATACAATGTGGAGCTGATGGATTATGTTCGGATTCAGATTTTAAAGAATGGAACTTGTCAATACGTGAATATGGATTGGCTGTAATGAGAGTATTAAAACATTTCGGGAAATCTACTTTGTTTGTTGGTGGAGGTGGTTATAATAATTTAGAGGCATCAAAGTTATGGTGTTTCATCACTGGTTTGCTTTTACGTGGAGAAGACGAATGTCTTAATTGGAGTTTGATTCCGGATTCAGTAGATGATGAGTTGATAAATTACACTGAGTTTGAATTTTGGTCAAATGATAATGTCAGTAATATGGCTGACAGAAACGATTTAAATTATTTGACATGTATCAAAGATCAAATTTTATAGTCATCTATTTATTTTTTTCGTATCTTTCTTAATTCTTCAACTCAAGTATTCCTGCAAGCTTTGTATTCCATTCATCATTCCATCTAATTTTACTTTCTTCCAATGCACCCCTTTTCAACGTTTGATACAATTTCTTATCCTCAAACAACAATTGATTTATCTTATCGGATAACTCTGTCGAGTTCCCGTTGTCTTTCATTACAAGACCGTTAACTTCATGTTTCAGTAGCTCTCCAATGGATTTGAAGTTCAATGAAATAACAGGAACTCCGCTTCCAAACAAATCAACGATCTTCATAGGTAGATCTAATCCAGAAGAGGAGTAGTGTAATGAGACTCCAACATCTGCTATTTTTAATAATTTAGGGTAGTATGCCATAGGTAGCCAAACATTTTTAATGATTATTTGATCACTCCAAGTGATTGACTTAACTAAATTGAGAAAAACTTGTTGTAATGGTCCTTTTCCTGTAACAATTACTAACACTTTGGATTTGTATTTAGTTCTTGTAAGTTTCTCATCTAACTTTTTGAGTGATTCAACAAATAGTCCAAAATCCTCATCTTCTGTGAAAGATGTTGACGTAACCAATATTTTATCGACTTTTGGATTGAACTTGGTTTCATTGAAAACTTGTGGAATATTTTCGATAATCTGAGTCTTTTCCTCCGCTGAGATTAAAGGTTGAAAATTTTCATTTGGTTTATCGTATAACGTTAAAACTCTTCTTTTATCAAGTCCAAAATCATCTATCAAATAATTTTTCATTCCTTCACTAACTGCAAGATTCAAGTATGCAAATTTTTTACTCAATATTTTCTCATAAAATTTCAGGAATTTAATTATCGGATGATTTAAATTTTTGAATTTCAAATTCAATATAGTGTAATTCAAATTATGCCAATCTATAATCAATCTGATATGAGGAAACAACAGAAATTGCAAAATTGATACAATGGCTAACACAGGCAATGATGGTGGATTTTGAATCAAAACATATTTGGTACCATCATCTATAACTGAGCTCAAAAGCCTGAATAAATTGATCATTTGTAATACAACTTTAAGAACACCAAACACCAAGTACGGCAGCCCATGCTCATTTTTGATCACTTCAATGGGATTAATCGATACATCTTCGTCATTGTATAAAACACTAGGTAATTCACTCTCTATATACCCACATATATTGACGAAATAACCAAGACCGATAAAACTTTTAACGTGGTTAATGATTCTTGGTGAATGACCCAGATCACCAAGGACAACAATTACAACTTCGTTACCTCTAATATTGATTCCTCTTGCTCTTTTAGCTCTTTTTTGAAGTATATAGGATACATTGGCTAGTATTGTATAAAATAAAATAGGTGTTAACAACCATAATGCAATTATTAAGTAGACAGGAAGCCCGAAATCGAATTGACCTCTGTTGAAACCAATGTATTTTATCCATTCGGTCATGATTTTCGATTACGCACGGTTCAGCTTTTTTGTTGATATTTATAGTCAATAGTAGTTTGGAATCATTAATTATTTCCCACTTTTGTTAATTCTTCTATGGGTGCTTGAAAATAGTAGTTGCTAGTGTGTTCAATGTAGTCCGTTTAGATGTTCAAATGTCTGAGGCCAATAACGAGGCTGTGTCAACATATGGGCGTTTAGTTTGATATAAAGTCTGTAAAGTTGAAACTCAAGAAAATCGGTCTCCATATTCATTCAGAATTTAATGACTCCATTACTGGTGAAAGACATTGAATGCGGTATGCTATACATCACTTTCTAAAATCCACATCTCTAATTGAAAATATTGAGATTTCAACAAACCTTGAACATGCATTTGTTCAAAAAGGAAGAACATCAATTTGACACCACTGATCCTGAAACTCTGGAGGATCAAGGGATATCGGACAGTGGCTACGAAAACGAAGAAGATATATTTGTAGATCAGCAGTCATTTGAATCAGTTTCTGAAAATAGTGATAAAGAAATATATGACGTCACCAAAGATCCCCCTGTTTCTTCTTACATGAAATCTTCCATCACTTCAACAAAGAAATCCGTCAGGTTCGATTCAACATATTACACAAGAATAATTGAAGAGTACAAGGGCTCAAGTAGTGAATCATCATGTAGCTCCAGATCGGAAGTACGAACATGCGCAAGCTTAACCAGCCTTTTTGTGACGGGTAATGATGATAATATCAATTTCCAAACTGACTCAGATAATATCGACCAAATACCAGCGCACGAAAATGCAGAGAAAATTGGAGAAATATTCAATCTTGAACCAAATATACCAGTAGAAAATGCAGTAACTGTTCAACCAAATAACTCAAACAATTCTATCAAAAGTCAAAATGGGGAAGAGAAAGAGCAACATCCAAAAAAATATCAGCGCCTATCCAAAAATTTAATACAGCATCTAGAAGATTGCAATAACCTGCTGATTCAAAGGGAGAAAGAGATTCAAGTTCTAAAAGAAGAAAAAGAGAAATCCCAGAGGTGTATAGATAAACTAGAAGCCAAACTGGAAACAAAAGAGTGTATTAATATTGGTATTAAGAAGGCCATCGATGAAGCAAATCAGAAGCATAGCAGTGATATCTATATCGATAGTGAAATATTGAATGGTATAAATACTGTCATATCCATATCTTCAAATCAGATAGGCAACTTGCAAGAATTAGTGAAGCATGCAAATCAGAACACCGCTGAGCTATTGAAAACCAATAAAGAACTCGAAAGAAGACAACAACGTTTACTATACGACAACTCAGACTTGATCAAATACTTACATTTTGTGTACGACAACTTTGTCTTACCTCTAATTAGCTCTTCAAACGGACTACACTTCAATAAGATCATATTAGATGCTGTCAATAATACTTATGAAGAAATTGAAATATTAAGACAAAATTTACCATCGTTAGAGAATATTGATAGGGAATCAACCGGAGATATGTCAGGATTGAACTTTGGTGTTATTGAGTTGTACAGTGACTTAAACCTGTTGTTGTCTAAACTGTTATGGGGATAGATTGACCTTCGGGTTCCGATTTTACTAAATCACTTAAAATTTGTGAATAACTTCTATTGTAATAGGTAATGATTATCCTTTTTTTGTCCCTAAAACAAGTTAAAACCATTATGTAACACAGTACGTAAACACATTCACAGCCGTATTGGTATAAAGAAAGTTTCTGAGCCGCAGGTGAGGTGAGTCAGGGTCAGTTTTCTTAAAAGTTTTTTGTATTTTTTCCATCTGAGTTGGAGTTTTTGGAGCGAATTGTCGAGACTCGGGGAACACTGGTACTTTAGTACTGAGACAAAACAAGTTGATAAGGCCAGCTTTATCTTGGTAATAGGTTCTTTCCGTTGATTTTTTTGCTCTATTATACCCATCATAGATATCAAACATGTCTCAAGAGACCCGTATTGAAAAAGTGGAAATCCTTGGTGCCAAAACAATCCATGTTGGTTACAACATCAGATCTCATATCTGTAGGGAGATTGTCACCACCAGGGCATCTTCGACTTATGTTATCATCACCGATACCAATTTGGTCAAATTTGGGCATTTGAGTACTTACAAGACTGAAATGCTAGCTGCGATTGCCGATATAAGACCAGATGCCAGATTATTAACGTACACTGTCTCTCCTGGCGAATCGAACAAAAACAGAGCTACCAAAGCAGCAATTGAAGACTACTTGCTTTCCGAAGGTTGCACAAGAGACACGTTCATTATTGCAATTGGTGGTGGTGTTATTGGTGACATGATTGGATATGTTGCTGCCACCTTCATGAGAGGTGTCAGATTTGTTCAAGTTCCCACTACCCTTTTGGCAATGGTTGACTCTTCAATCGGTGGAAAGACTGCAATTGATACTCCACTTGGAAAAAACTTTATAGGTGCCTTCTGGCAACCTGACTATGTTTTTGCTGACGTATCATTTTTACAAACATTACCTGAAAGAGAGTTCATCAACGGTATGGCCGAAGTTATCAAAACTGCTGCAATTTGGGATGAGGTAGAATTCACTAGACTAGAAAAGCACACTAAAGTATTTTTGGAGGTGATCGGAAAGAGAGAGAGTGACTCCACCGTTGATTTAACACCCATATTAGATCACATCTTCAAGCTTGTTTTGGGATCTATCAAGGTCAAAGCCGAAGTTGTTTCATTGGATGAGAGAGAAGGTGGGTTGAGAAATCTATTAAATTTTGGCCATTCCATTGGACATGCATATGAGGCAATTTTAACTCCACAAGCTTTACATGGTGAGTGTGTTTCAATAGGTGCTGTGAAAGAAGCAGAATTAAGTAGATATTTGGGAATTTTATCGCCTGTCGCCGTTTCAAGACTATCGAAATGTTTGGCAGGCTACGGTTTACCTGTCTCATTAGATGATGAAGTTTTACAAAGTAGAATTAACGGTAAAGTGTGTCCTGTTGATATCTTGTTGAAAAAGATGGCCATTGATAAGAAGAACGATGGCTCGAAAAAGAAGGTAGTTCTGTTGAAAAAAATTGGGGAATGCTACGAGCCGAAAGCTTCATATGTCAATGACAAAGACTTGAGAGTTGTCCTTACAGAGGAGATCCTTGTTTCGTCTTTTACAAACCCACCGAAAGATGTTGAGGTCATTCCTCCAGGATCAAAATCAATTTCCAACAGAGCATTAGTTCTGGCTGCCTTGGGTAAGGGTCAGTGTAAGATAAAAAACTTATTACATTCTGATGATACTGAATATATGCTTGGTGCTGTTTCTGCATTGAAAGGTGCACAAATTTCTTGGGAAGACAATGGTGATACTGTTGTTGTGAATGGTAACGGTGGTAAATTAGTTGCCACTGATCAAGAAATTTATTTAGGTAATGCTGGTACTGCATCCAGATTCTTAAATTCCGTTGCCTCTTTAGTCAATGTCAATGGTGACATTGATACCATTGTGTTAACGGGTAACAAGAGGATGCAGCAAAGACCAAATGGCCCATTAATCGATGCTTTGAGAGAAAACGGTGCTCACATTGAATGTCTGAACAACGAAGGCTCGTTACCTGTTAGAGTCAAGTGTGGTAAAGGATTGAAAGGTGGAAGAATTGAGTTGGCTGCGACAATTTCCTCTCAATATGTTTCTTCTATCTTGTTATGTGCTCCATACGCAAAAGAGCCAGTCACTTTGGCTTTAGTTGGTGGTAAACCTATCTCTCAGCTATATGTTGATATGACAATTAGGATGATGGCAACGTTTGGTATCAACGTCACTAAGTCTGAAACTGAAGAGCACACTTACCATATTCCACAAGGATCTTATGTCAATCCATCAGAATATATCATTGAATCTGATGCTTCATCGGCAACATATCCATTGGCATTTGCCGCAATGACAGGCACAAAATGTACAGTTCCAAACATTGGTTCCGCATCATTACAGGGCGATGCTCGTTTTGCGGTTGATGTTTTAAGACCAATGGGATGTACTGTTACTCAAACTGCTACCTCAACAACAGTCCAAGGTCCTCCTTTGGGACAATTGAAGCCCTTACCACACATTGACATGGAACCAATGACTGACGCATTCTTGACTGCCACTGTTGTTGCCGCTGTTGCAAACGATGCAAACCAATACACTACAATCACAGGTATTGCCAATCAAAGGGTTAAAGAGTGTAATCGTATCGAGGCTATGAGAGTCCAATTAGCCAAGTTTGGTGTCGTTGCCAGCGAACTTGAAGATGGTATTGTCATTCACGGTATTGACTACAAGGATTTGAAAGTTCCAGAAGCACCTGGCATTCATTCATATGATGACCATAGAGTTGCAATGAGTTTCTCATTACTAGCTGGTTTAACCAAGGGACCGGTCATTATTCAAGAAAGACGCTGTACAAGTAAGACATGGCCTGGCTGGTGGGATGTTTTACATACTAAATTTAACACTTCGTTGGACGGTTACGAACCACCTGAACTTTCTGCCAGTATTAGAGAGTCAGTCGTTCCAGAGAAGAATGGAGATAAGAGTATTGTTTTGGTTGGTATGAGAGCCGCTGGAAAGACAACTATGGCTAACATAATCTCTCTTTTCAGTGGTTTCAAATATCTTGATATTGATGATCTTTTTGAGAAAGAAGTTAAACAAGGGGTTAGAGAGTTCGTCCAAGAGAAGGGCTGGGATGCTTTCAGAGAAAAGGAATACGAAATTACTCAGAGCGCGTTTACCAAGTATAGCACGGGCCACGTTATCGCTACGGGTGGTGGTATAGTTGAAACTTCATCAGGCAGGGACTTATTGCTAAACTACAAGAAACAAGGAATTGTTTTGCATCTGCATAGAGATATCAAAGAAACGATCCACTTTCTTTCTGAAAGGGATACTTCAAGACCAGCATATGCTGAAGAAATTGAGGCCGTTTGGCAAAGAAGACGAAAGTATTATCAAGAATGTTCTAATTACTACTTTTTCTCTCCACATTGTTCTACAACGTCTGAGTTTAGCTTTTTACAAAGATCCATGACCCAATTCGTTGGTGAAATCACCGGCGAGAAGACTGTGCGGGTCCCGTCCAAGAGATCTTTCTTTGTCTGTTTGACTTACCCAGATCTCAAAGAAGCCGTTGCTAATCTTGAACAAATCACTGTCGGTGCAGATGCTGTTGAATTGCGTGTTGATTTGTTGAAATCATATGAGTTAGATTACGTTTCAGAACAAGTTGGATTATTAAGAAACCATTCTGACATCCCAATAATCTTCACCATTAGAACCAAATCCCAAGGCGGCATATTTCCTGATTCTGAGTCAGCTAAAATACAAGAATTAAGTGAGCTAGCTTTCAAGCTAGGTGTTGCTTACTTGGATTTAGAACTATCATTACCCGAGGGTTTGCTGGATACCTTGGCTTCCAAGAGAAACTTTACGAAGATTCTTGGATCACATCATGATTTTTCTGGTGAGTTCAAGTGGGATTCTGCTGAATGGGAGAATAAATACCAATTGGCTTTAAAATTGAATGTTGATGTCGTGAAGTTTGTTGGTACTGCTACTGATTTCTCTGATAATTACTCATTAGAGAACTTTAGAAGATTGCACACAGATAAGCCACTGATTGCTATCAACATGGGAGAATCTGGTAAGTTGTCCAGAGTTGTGAATGAATTGCTAACTCCTGTCACTCACCCATCTTTACCAAATGCATCTGCTCCTGGTCAATTATCTATCAAGGAAATCAATCAAGCATTGACTTTAATAGGTCGTAATCCGCCATTAAAGTTCTTTATTGTCGGGGATCCAATTCAACATTCAAGGTCCCCAGTTTTACATACCACTGGATACAAGGAATTAGGCTTACCACATACTTTTGAAAGGTTTGAAACAACATCTGCTAAAAAAGTTCATGATTCTTTACTCGGCGATAAGTCATTTGGTGGATGTGCTATCACTATCCCACTTAAGATAGATATGCTTCAATTTGCAGACGAATTAACCGAGTCAGCAAAGATCATTGGTGCCATTAATACTCTGTATCCACTTGGGGAAGGAAAGTTTAGAGGTGACAACACTGACTGGTTGGGCATTACAAACTCATTTTTCAGAAATGGATTACCTCCAAAAGTCAATGGTAATGGTTTGGTTATTGGTGGTGGTGGTACCTCTAGGGCTGCAGTATTTGCATTGAATAATTTGGGATGTTCAAAGATTTACATTTTGAATAGAACTGCTTCAAAATCGAATGAAATCAAAGATTCTTTCCCAGATTCATTTAACATTGAAATATTGGATACTTTGGAATCTGTTGACAACATCAAGCCCGTTACTCTGATCGTCTCAACTGTTCCAGGAAATGTTGATATTTCGTCTGATTTCTTAGCAAAGATCAAAAGTGCTTTATCGAAGGGAGTCGGTAAGAAACTGCTATTGGAAGCGGCATATAAGCCATTAATTACAACAGTGATGAAGATAGCTGGACAAGACTATGACTGGAAAGTTATTCCTGGTAGGGAAATGTTAGTGAACCAAGGTATTTATCAATTTGGTATATTTACAGGTTTTACCCCTCCATTCAAACCTGTTTTTGATGCTGTTATCTCTGAATAGTTGGAGATGTTTTATAAGCTCCTTCTTTTAGCATAAAATTTGTTTTAGTGAAAATGTATATTTGCACTTCATACTTGTTTATAATTGCTATGTACAGCCACCTGCTCTGAACTATCATTTGAGAGTTTTACTCGTGTTTTTGTAGATGCGTAGAATGGTAGAACACGTTTCAAGGAAAATTTAGCTTTTAATGTTGCTAGGTACCTCCATGGATTATAATGTAGTCATGTTAGGATACTTAGTTAGCGATATGGTAAAAAGTGAGCCGCAGAAACACGGTTTGAAAACTAAACACACAAAAAGAGTCTATTGGATCTACATATTATAAAATGAACAAAAGAATTCTAATGTTGGGACATCCTTTGTTCTTACTTTCCCTTATATTCTGAGATGGGTAGATACACATAAATGAGAGGAAAATATACGATACAAGTGACTGAGATTGAGAAGTTCCGACAAGAAGAATCAGAACGCAAAAAGAGGCAAACATCAGAGGAGCGGTTTCTCAACTGTCCTACTAACAATGGCACTCATCCAGCTGACCAGTCGGTGACTTCGTGGTTTCCAGACGTCAGCACATGGGCAATTGAAGAAATACAAAGAGAATCAGGCGAGCTGTATCTGAAACCTGCTTCAAAGTGGTCAGTATCAACGTTGAGTTCTTTTTACAGAATGATAGAACAGTTATCAAACGAGAAACAACAAAGGCAAATGCGGGCAAGTAGCACAAACCTTAATCAATTTAGTAAAGTACCGACGAGAGAAATAGTTGCAGCTGCTAATAAAGCATTTGGAATCAATAACTGGACTTCAAGTCTTGCTGGCGAGTCCGAAATTAAGAATTACGAAAGAAGACAACACAGTGACGATCTGTATCCTCAACACGACTTGGTATACACAGTTGAAGTGAAAATCACGTTGAGTGATGGGACTGCCATAAAAAGGACTGGAACGGGGAAATCATTCTCTTTGCCTACCAAGGCCGAAGCTTTTAGTAAAGCTAAAAAGGAAGCTGTTACTGATGGATTGCGAGAGTGTTTTTATGGGTTAGTTGAACTACTGATTGATTACGAAGAGAAAACGAAATCTGGGTACTTTGTATCATATAACACCGGTTTTCTATGATAGTTTATCATCGCTTCATATCTATTCATTTACTATTATAGAAAACAATCAATGACGTCATCACTTTTGATAATACCAGTTGTCAATATAATCACTTGCTTCGTTCTTGTAACTTCATTCTTTTGTAAGATGAACCTGATGGTTGATATTTCACTGTAAGTCAAACCACCTATAACGGCTATAACAATCAAGTCTTTCCTGTCTGGTAAGTTGGCTAACTTTGGGGGAATGACAGAATTGAATAGATTTTTCTTATATTCAGGGATTAGAAAGTCTTGTCTCACTTCTCCATTCAAGGAACTCAAATCAAGATTATCCCAACCGTATTTTCGTAGTCGTGTTTTAGAGTTTCGAATTGGGGAAGCGGTAGCTGATTTTTGTTGACCTGATAGGAAGTCTCTGCTGTATACTGCTTCCACTAATCTTGTTATTATAGGAACATATCCAGGTAAGGCAAAATCGGCATCTTTTGGGTTTGTTAAATCAGGCTGATCTATAATTGGCATCAAGTTCAGGTAATTAACCACTGAACTAAAGTCCCTGATTAGTTGAATGGGACCAAAAGATTGCTCTTCCACGTTAGATGTCGTAGCAGCCGACAGGAACGAGACCACTTCTTTAGGGTACACTAGTTTGACTTGGCGTAGTTTGATAAATAAGGAAACATATTTTATACCATATAGGTTGATAATTTCATTTTTGAACTGTTCATATTCATGTTCGCGAATCCCCTTTTTCACAATCGATGTTAAAATCAAGAGTTTGAAAACATCCTGTATTTTCGGATCATACTTATACATGAAATCGAGAATAGCTGACAAGTTACTTTTGTTGTCTAGGGTGTCACTCAATATGTCCTGTTGTAGTTCAATAAACTCATTGAGATAATTGTAGAGTGGAGTATCAACATCGGATAGCTCATCAATCTTACTTGTAGACACATCTTCTTTGTCTTTCACAGTTTTCAATATATGTTCAGCCAGCATTGTATGTTTTTGCACCCATTTTTGATTTTCCTTCAAGACATTTATCTCACCAACAAATTTCCTCATTGCGTCTATATCATTGAGATTGTTCTTCCTGTCAAACTCTGACTGGATTTCTTTTGCTTTGGAATTTAAAATAGAACCAACCATTGAAAAGTTCAAGTCCTTTATTAGGGGAAAAATGAGATCATTTTTGTCACCGAACTTGAATTTGACTTCTTCATCGGGTCCGTCACTGCCCAGATCTTTGTTTTCTTTGAAAGAAATGTTACCCAATTCCGTACCCACCGTCTCATCTGACAATCCAGTATACGTTAACTGGGTCAATAAGCAACTTACCAAATCTACGCCTCTATCGAAAGAGATGAAGTCAACGTTTCTATTGAAGAAAGAATACTGATCCAGAAACAACGTTTCATCTTGATCATCTATTATTTTTTTCTCCTTTGGTGGTAAGTTGATCAAGTGCTTGTCGTAAGTACTCTTGAATGTCTTCCAAAATCTGATTGAATTATCACCTTTCAAAAAGGTATTTGTGATTCTTATCTTGTACTTAGACTTCACAATAATATCAAACAAAGCATCAGCTAACATTTGTATCGGTTCAACGGATTCATCACTAAATAGCTCTTTCAATCCTCCGTATTTTAGGTTCAAACTGATTAGATCTTCTTCGATAGTCACGGGAGTGTAACTCAACCAATGATATAGCTCCAGATCACCTTTCAGTCCTAGTTTTTCAATTGTGAGTGCATTTGTTTTCAAGTAATGGTTTGTTAAAATCAAAGAAAAAGTATGACGATTAGAGGAAAACGGGAGAATTTTACGTTTCAGTAATGAGGAGACTGTTTCTAATAATGGAAAAGATCCATCACAAAGAAACACAAAACTTTTAAAATTATTCAAAAAGAAATCGTAATCGTAATTCAAGTCGTCTGATTCATCAATCCATATCACTTTCCCTATTTTCGTAAGAGCTTTCAAATTAGTGAAATTTGTTAATCCATTTATAACCGCACTCAAACTCTTTTGGAAAATAAATAGGTGTTCGGAGTTATCATTTGGTGCCTGCACCTGCTTTTTTAAAGAGGTTGATGATGACGATTTATCGTTAACTGACAGGGGGCTCTCACTTTTAATGGAGGAAGTCGCCGTAATACGCTTGAAGATCGTGCACAGTTCGCTTAGTGATTTTTCAGCAAGGACCGATGTGTCAAACAAATGTGACTTCCCGTGGGATTCAAGTATTGAGGGCATTATGAGGGATATATGAGGCACAAACAGGCAATTCCACTACTTAAGCTCTGTCGACCAAGTTCGTCCTATTTGTAAAGTCAATGGAGTCAATCTTCCGTTGTCTAAGCCCAAATTATGTCTGAGGATCGTCGTCGATACCACTCATTGGAACCTAACATATGCTATCGTTTGGGTGTCAATACAATTCAGAACAGTAATCTTATCCAATATTACATGGACACTTTGGTTTGACATCTTTACCCGTTAAAATCACACACGTGATATTCAGTCACATGCTACGATCTAGAAAAATTTTAATGTGGTCTGACAGAGAACAGGGTCAACATATAATAATATATTATAAAACGATGACAGATACACAGCTAATCATTACAGGTACTTCGAAGGTCTGCACTACTACAATCATAATGAGGAAATCTCTGACTGCTAACACAGTGAAAAGAGAATTGGAAATGTGTCTTTCCCACTGATAATCCTGGAAAAGTGCACTTTTACGTCAGTAGTGAGTTCTCTAATCATTCAAGAGATACGTGCAATTTCAATTGGATACATATATATACATATATTGAATAATAATATAGTAATTTTGGAAAATACAAAAAGAGAACAAGTAACGAAGTAAAAACGACCAGTCTGTAAATTAATTAGTGATAAATATTTGTGTTCTTTCTATAATATCTATATGAGGCAATCTACCATTGTAATTAACTTTTAAATGCATCATTGTTGGACAAGAAATTTGAAAAATGATCATGAAGACCAATCAACGTAGCAAATGCATTGTTGATTGTCTCTTCACATTTCAATTATTGAAGTCAAGTGTTGGAGAGCTGAGGCATGGTGTTTCGTTTAGTTTGCTTGCTGATAAATAAAATAAGTGTTAATGAGGATGACTTGAATAGGTAGTTTGAATGAATGAGTATGTGAATTTATGTCTGTGCTGGACTTTAACTAGTTCAAGCATCATCTTCAACTTGCTTCTTCTTAGCCAATTGTGTGTAATAAGCTTCTCTCTTAGCAACTGAAGGTAAGTGGAAACCCCACCACCAGCCAACAGCCATAACTAGACCAATGGAAGTGCCTAATATGAGTTGGTATTTGAATTTCAAATAGTCTGTAGTTAGTACATATTCTGAATTTGATTAAACTATGATTAACATGAGAACTGTTTACTTACCAACTGTGATGTCGGTGATGATTCTTCTTTTAATGAAACCGGTAATAGGAGCAACAGCCATTTTGTAATTGAATGTGTGGTATGTGATATATTAATGTACGTGTAAACTCTGCCAGTCCAAGGATTGAGACCACCAAGTAAGCATAAACGATCAAATATACAGACTTTTAAACATTTGTTGTGTTCAGACAATCATACAATATTAGACAGGAAGCTCTCTTGTTGAAGCTTTGTCTCTGCAATGCTTACCTAATACGTTTGTATGTCCAACCAATCACAGTCACGTAATTTGGCTTTAATGGCAAGCTGAGGTAAGCGGTTTACCCTACTTCTCGCAAATCTTCAGGCAAAATTTCTGCAGAGCTTAGGTCAGCATCTACTGGGTGGTGTGGTTTTGTTTCTATTGGCTCCATAAACTTGTTTTCATCCAAGAGTATTTTGAAAATACTAGAGATATAGATGACTATCTAAACATAACTTACAAAGTATAAACTAGATTTAAAGGTTGTTCAAGCACCAAATAACATATCTTTTTCACATTAATTGCATAAAATGTTTGCTAAACAATTACAAAGACAAACTGCTAGAGTTTCACCAACAAGATTCTTCTCTTCTTCTGTCAGAAGATTAGATGCTCACGGTCCTTCTGGTCCATACACCAATTTACCTTTCAAGGTCCACAACAGAAGAATCCCATATGCTGTCCCTCATTTCATCTTCTTTGGTAAGTTATTTTGCATTCAACTAGTTCAATTAACAAGTTCGTCTTGGAGCAATGTTGCGACACTTAAAATTGTTATCAGCTCTGGTAGATTTCTATTCAGATAACTGAAGTTAAAAAGTTGACAGTCCTCCAAGTTGATATATTTTGAAACGAACTGTTGATACCATATAGTGGTACAATTATGATATCCCTTCGTGATCAAAGTAACCACATCAATTCAAATTATCAGTGCTAAATCACTCACTAATGGCGTCGAAACTAAACATCATCTGGATCGACTATAGCGTCTAGTTACATGCACTTGAACTGACGACTGTACTTTTTAATTCAGTTCGTTGATCTACCTATGTGTTGCTTTCCCTTTTTTGAAGGAAACTTTGATTCATTTTTAACGTCTACTTCCTGCAAATCCTAAATCATTCATACTAACATTTGTCCCTTCTCTTCATACTACTCTAGCTCTTGGTTTTGGTGTTCCATTCTTTGCCTGTTGGGTTCAACTAAAGAGATCCGGCTCCCTTTAAGTTGATTTCATCTAAACCTAAAACACATATTGAAAAAGTGCCAATGAGTGACATATCAGAATGAATACTTTCAATTGTTCAAATGTTTAACAATTGTTCAATTGTTTACAGTGTTTCAAATCGAATCTAAACTTTTGACTTTTCCCTACTTCACATTATCATTCATACTCTTCTTAGTAAACGATTTATTCTCAGCTACGATTTGTATTCTGTTATTATTTATATACTCAATCTAAATTTTAAATATTCTTATAAATATAGTTCATCCCCATCTACTCTTTGTAGTGCCTTTAATCATCATATTTACTTTTGGTAACGAGAATAAGATTTTTCTGTTAGTATACACAATTATTATACACCGTTTCAAATTATAAGTAGCAAATAGTTGATCGAAAAAGTCATCAATTTAGTCAGTCATTAATTGATTGACTGCATTACAATCCCTATCTTTTGAAGAAATTGGAGCTTGACAAGGAAGCTGACGATGCTCTATTCCCAACTCCTTCCGCTTTGGTTCTCGTATAATCTGTAGAGATTTGATTATTCGAACTACCAGTGATTGTTCTTGTGAGAGCGGAGATGGAGTTTGATGGTGGTCCACTACTTGTAGAGATTGATCTTCCTATCTTGACGCCAGACTGGATTGTTGGAGGTCTCAAAGATAATGATCTTCCTGTATTTACGCTTCTTATTGTTGGTTGAATGGTAGGATTGAATCGAGACTTTAAAGAGTTGGAACTCGAGGATGCATTTTTAGAGGTGATAGGAGACAAAGAAAAGTTCCTGGCTACCATTCCTGAAGCAGATGAATTCGAGTTTGGAGTAGAATTGACTTCTGAAGGGAGGCTAGCAACATCATTTGTGTGTAAGTTCGATAAAATCATTTGTGGTTGTTTCATTGATCCACTTGATGACATTGACCTCTTGATAAATGATTTTATTGAGGTTGATTCTTCTTGTGGAATAACAGATATATTACTAGGAAGCCTCTTCATAGAAGAAAACTTCTGTATTTTTTCAACAAAGCTTTCATGGTTATTATCATGTCCATTATCCATACTCTTCCGTTTATTACTCTGTTGTGACTGTACCAAGTTCCGTAGCGAAGTTTCTTTTCGTGGTTGCCCGAATAAAGAAGAGTCCATAGTGGAGTCAATCGTTAAATCAACGGTGTCTGGCCGCTGCTGTTGGTTACTTTTGTGCGACGCTTCCATTGACCTTTTGACTTCAGAAATTTCCTTGGCCAGTCTTGCATTTTCTTGTTTCAACAAGTTATTGGTGTACTTTAGTTCTTCCATTAATGAAATTTCCTTCTTGGCCTGTTGCAAAAGATCTCGCAATCTTGTATTCTTTGAATTTGCTTTATTGATCAAATTATGCTGAAATTCCAATCTTTCAAGCATACCAACAAATTGAAATTGTGCATTAGCAAAAAACATTTCGATTTGATTAGGGAATGGTTTAAAATATGATTTCAAATCGCTTGGTAGTGAATCATTTATCTCTAATATGGATACATCCTCATTTTTACAAACAGGGCAATTGATTTTAATATTATCAATATTTGTAATAAGCCTTAACGTTGTCTCGTCTACACAAAAAACTGGTTAGTAATGCTCAAACTATCTAAATTAGGAAATATTTGATATAACTGGTTCCATCTTACCAATTCCTAAATGGTTAGAACAAAGAATATGTGCACAAGACGTCAAATAGAACTTGAGCCTGCTTTGATGATCTAAGTGACAGACTCCGCAATGAACAAAGGGTTGACTAAGATCCATAATTGAATTTATCACTATTTTCCAGTGAGTTGCGTTCTATTTGTTGCTTGCTTGCTTGCTTGGTGATATCTAAGTGAGCAACAAAACTTGGATAGCCAACAAGGACCACCAAGTACTCAAAGACCCAAACCGATACTTACTGTTTTTGAGCCCCTTTTCCCAATTTTACAAAATTCAAAATTAGTGCGAACAATTTACAAAGCTGTGCAACATGAAAATATTATATAATATAGCTGCAAATTCTCGGGTTATAAAGTATCAAGTAAGATAGTCCTGAGTCCTGACTCAGCGGACTCAACATATCGAACACATACATGCTTGAAAAGCACAACACATAAAACACAACATTTTAAGATTCGTTTAACTAATCCAAGTCAGGTGTTTCAATGTCGTCAGCATCTGCTCCTTGCTGCTGATCAGTATTTAATGTAGTAGTGGAAGTCGAAGATTGATTGACATTGGTAGATGTACTAGAACTAGTAACATTAGAGCCATGGTTCTGATTTGATCCAGCTCCACCGAAAAATGAACTCAGACCCCTAACAACTTGTTCAGTCAACAGTGTAGCTGTATTTGTAGCTTGACCAGAACTGTTATTAGTAGTGATATTGGTTTGGTGTTCACCAGTCTGTGGGTTGATTATGCGAGATATCACAGAAGCAGCAATATTACCCATATTTGGAATGGTCTCCGACCCTATTGGGTTTGCACCTGCTGTGGTAGCTGTAGTACTATTGTTGATATTTGCTTGATGCAGCGACTGCATTATCGAATGTGCCCTTTGATGGATATTTCTATGTTCATCTGTAAGATTACCATGGATTTGGTTTGGATCTATGGGCAATGGCGATTGTCGATTCTCGGTGGTTTGTGTAGTTGCACTTTGTGGTAAGTGTTGTTCAACGCTGTCAATGTCAGATTCAGGGTGACTATTGGTATGATCCACTACATTTTGCTGATCTGTTTCACTAGTGCTTATGATATTAGCTGTTGGGTTTACGCCAGTGGGATTTGTGGCTAATGGATTGAGCAGTGACGTAAATGAGTTTGGACTATCCGAATTAAGAGTAAACTCTGCTGTAAACCCATTGGAGTCCTGAGATATACTAGGTTCTTCGGCGTTCATATTAGTTTCCAGAACACCAACAGAAGGGATATTACCACTGAATAGAGCCGGTGGTTGTGGTCTATGTGGATCTCTAACAAACAAAGGGTTATTAGGGACTTCTGTAGTATTATTCAAGCCGTTGATTGAGCCGGAATCAAGTGAAGGGTAACTGCTTAAAGTGACTCTGACGTCCGAAGGGATAATGTCATCCAAGTAATCCATTGGATAGCCCTGCTGTATTGCCCTCGACTCTGCTAGTCTGAGTGCTTCCTTTAATTGGCTTTTAAATTCAGATAGCTGAGTTGATTGACTTTTTGAAAGCTGAACAGCCTGAACATAGTATTCCAACGATTTGATAGGGTCACCCTCATATAGATATAAAAACGCTATTCTGCATAAAGATGGAATATAGCTTGGGTTTATCTCAAGAGATTTCTCAAGGTCACTTTTAGCATCGGCCATTGTGCCAATTTTCATCAAAACTGCAGCCCTATTGTAGTAAAGTGCAAATGAAGCTGGATCCATTTGAATACAACTGGAGTAGTCTATCAATGCACCAGCGAAGTTTGCGGACTTGAACTTTTCATTGCCTTGCTCTCTTAGTATATCAAACTGCGACATTTTTACTATTTGATGCGATGTTGAATTGTTGACAACCTGTAGAGCAAATACCGTTTTTATAGGCAGAAACAAAGGAAATGTGGTAAGGAAAACGTGAAAGATATATCATTTAAGATTGAAGACGGACCATGATATAGGCCACAACGGAAATGTTCTCGAACGTTATTAGTAACCGCTGCCTTTTGGCTTACGTACACAAGAAGGTTTTAGAAGTCTCTGATACTTTTGAGAAGTTGACTTGAATTTTAGAAGGCCAATAACTATTACCACACTAGCAACAGTAGATTTGTTCTAACTCTGTATGTCGGGACAATTATTCGTTTCCGATTGTGTTTTCTATAGCTTCAAATTTTACTGAGTTATACTGATAGATGTGGAGCAGATCAGGAGCAAAGGAAAACTCATATAACAAAATGACCATGGTGACCACAAACGCATCCTCCCCCTTATCATCATATTCATCGTCTTCTAGTTTAGACATAATTCCAGAAAAGTCCATTCCCAGACAGCCAGCATTTACAAGAGAGATATGTTTGTCTTCTTCAAAATCACTATATGACTTTTTGAAGCTTTCAAGACTCAATGTGGATGATAACCTGGTTACCAGATTGAATGGTCTGCTTATCCATCACGAGTCCTCTTCTAAGAGGTCGATTCTTCCATTTAAAAGATCTAACTCAATAGAATCTCCGTGTAGTGACTTGATTAGAAAAGTTATATTTCCGGAGTGGTACAAAAGAGTGAAATCAATCGAATACTGTGTTTCTGAGTCTCAAAGCATGCTTACGGAAGTGAAAGGAGAGAAAAATCTCAGCGATGAGGAAAAGGCTAAGCTATTGATAGTTGATCCATATGCTATCAGAGATAGACAGAGAGCACTCATTGATAAAAATCAAACAGCCGATAAATGTTTGACTAGATTTCAAAATGAACAGAAAGTAGAGAAGATTATTCGAAGCAGAAGTATTGAAGTGATCCATGATGTTTGTAAGTCTATAGACTATGACATCGAAGGAGAATTTCTCAATTACATCAAAACCTTAGATTCCCGAAAGTGATGCAAAAATCCATCAGAGACGATTCTTGCTTGTATATAGTATAAAATTTGAATCATATAATATGTACAATTTCTTTCCCTGTGACCCTGTACATATAACAATGAGTGCAATGTGAGGTTCTTAATTCACATATTATATACCTTTATGTATTTTGATTAAACTCATACCAGCTGATATAACGTAGTATCGGTATTGCTCTCTCCTCTCCTCTTCTTCATATGCACAATTTACAACTATTGGTTTTCATACTAGCTTATTATAAAGTTATAGCAGATCGATACACTTTTACGTGGGTCGACATGCTTTCAGTCGACTTGAAAGATCACACTTTAATCTTGCTTTATATATATGCCACAAATAAATTCTCCCCAAGCCCCAGCGCCCAGGTTGTCCCAAGGCCAATTCTGGGGAATAATCGAGGCTGTGCAAGTTGGTTCTTAAGTAGTTAATTGTCAATGCAGAGGTGTACCTCTCGTTAAATATATTATATTATTATAATAATTATATATTCTCAAATCAAAACAAAGAAAACAAAACAAAATAATTAACAAATAACTCTGATCGAAGTTGAGATGACTATATTGGAGAATCGGATCTCTGCCGTGACCATTTGCCTTGTTATATTTGTTTGTTGAACCTTGATATGATTGGGACCACCTCCAGATATCGTAAAAGTGAAAGGTACCTTCAGTTCATTGGGAAATCAATAGATGATCTGATATCAATATATGATAACAACGATGCCGATAAACTTAATGATCTCTTATCGAAGCTCCTAATAGTGATTCCAAAATATGGCATTAACCAGGATCAGGCTCATCAACTGCTAAACATAATTGCAGATCATACAAACACGAAGAGTTTCAAAAATTCCATCAAATCACGTCTAATCTCATTACTGAAGTTCAGCTATGATTTATACGAATTTCCCTTCTTTTTAAAAGTTGTATCGCTATTCAAGCCCTCCACATATGCCAATGACGGAAACGTTTTGCCCATCAGCCTACAAACAAAACTTAGTAAGTTCCTGGTGGAAGATTTCTACAATTTCAAGCTTAATAAAAGCTATTTGAGAGTGCTAACTTTGTTATTTAACATGTTATCAATTGGCTATCTCAGAGCTAATGTGAGCTTACTAATAGCATATTTCTTACAAATGAGTTATAGAATGGACGAAAAATTTGATATCAAATATTTTCTAAATTCTTT
This sequence comes from Ogataea nitratoaversa, assembly GCA_030579435.1. Taxonomy (NCBI): domain Eukaryota; kingdom Fungi; phylum Ascomycota; class Pichiomycetes; order Pichiales; family Pichiaceae; genus Ogataea; species Ogataea nitratoaversa. The sequence continues at coordinate 68,781 of JAKTQZ010000054.1, forward strand.
CAAATTGGAATACCTCATTGAGCTTTATGACAAAGATCAACAAATCTTTCCATTGGTACTAATATTCAGAGATTTTTGCCAGAGTGAAAACAATTCCCCTATATTCGATTCATATTATTATAAACTGCTTGAAATTTCGGACAATGCTAGAGTTTCCCAAAACTTATTTGGATCATTCAATTATTCACTCACCAATAGTTTGATATCCTTAAAGTTAAGGTATTACACATATGAAAACGAGCAAAATAATTCAATCAAAAGTGCAGTTGAACATGATCAATTTAGTCAATTTCGCTCCAATGTTATTTCTTATTACCAAATGATGCATTATTATAATACTCGTTATATTAGTAGCCATCGTTTATGGAAAAAAGGAAGAACCTCTGACGATCTGTCAGCAACAAAGTATAACGCATTGGGACTGCTGAACGGTCTAGAAATCGACGACTATTTTAGTGTTAGGCGTTTTGTTTCCAAACTGGAAGATATAAAGTTACCGAATCAACTTGGCTCCCTTCTATATTTTTATGATGAAATGTCTGGGGCCAAAGACAGCGAATCGTATTTCACTGAATTGACCCTCGAAACTATTGCAAACGATGATGTTATTCTCTGTTTACAGCTTCCTCAAGTACTCACCCTTCTAAAAATCAGATATGATGAATTGAATAGCTGGTTTGAAATGATATTGACCAGAAAGTCTACGAACAGTGATAACATAGTATTGGGATACGGTGAGCAACGTCTGTTTAATGGCTTGTTAAAATTAACCGAAGATTCTTTTGAACTACTCCCTGTCATCAAAAAAATATTATTGGGAGAAATGAAGATAAATAAAAGTGAAGATGTGAACACAGAAATTTATGATATCACCAAGTTTTGGAGCTTTCTTTCACACCTTCCATTCGAGTCATGGGATACGTTTGCAACAACATACTCCAGGATAGAGTATTTGTTAGAAGAAACGATACAAGCGGAACATTTCATTAATTCAATCATCAAGCTATTTCAGAATTGGATAGTCATTCATGGAAGTTCTACTTTAAGAGTGGCTAGTGAAAACGAACTTTATGACTGTATCAACCAAATAATTTCGAGAATCATAATCAAATATACCAACTTATACTGCTGCACAGAAAAGTCGGCGTTAAAACTGAAGTTCACTTTTTTGAAATTGCTGAAATTCATTTACTCTCTTTCATACCGACATATTAATATATCAAACATTGTCTTGCCACCAGCACTCATATATGATTTTTATTTTTCAAGAAATCCAGTATTGATTGATAGTATTTGTGAACATGTTACATACTCTAAGAAGTACTATGGCGAATATTTGTCTACCTTGAAAAGTAAAGATCATGGAGAAATCAATAAGAAATTAACTGCCCGAGAACTACTTCAATTAAAAAATTTGCATAACTCATACGTTATGGACCTATGTAACATAATCTGGAGAGATAAATCTTTTGATAAGAATGATAAACTAACAGCTAGAGGATTCTTACTTCCTGAACAATTTATATCAAAGATCCGAAAACAGAGATACTATCATTATGGAGATGAGACTGACGAGTTAGACACAAACTCAATGAAGAGGAATTTTAACCTTTTCTACTCTCCTGGATTTGCGTCCATTATCACAAATGTTATCAGAGCAATAGAAGATAGGGAAGAAGTGGATGTCCGATTAGCTGGACCGTTGAACGAAAGAGAATTCAATAAACTAACGTCAAGTACAGAGGATAGTGGTAAATGGCTGATTAGGTATGCGAAAGATATTGATTTCTTGAAAATTGATATATTGAATCACCTTCAAGGAAAAGGATTCTGTGGCTTGAGTAATTTGATGTTTAGCTCTTTAAGAAGTTTGTCTTCAAAAAGAGGTCAACAGTCCTCAGCTAGCGCTGTTTAATATTTCATTTTTTTTCTGAAGCGGTATAAAGGAGGGTTGTAAGGAATCTGATACAAGTTCTTTAGACACTCAGTAATGCAATGGTTAATTAATATTTTTTCATCAGCATACACAGCAAAGATCCACGTGTAACAAGTTTGTGAAATAACATTATAACATTGTAATTATATCACACCTTGTAATTGACAGATCATCATTTATCTGTATAGCTTATCCACATTTTTCTACCTCCTCCCCCACACAAAGTAAAACATCGCTGAGCCGCCAATTTGCCCTTCCTCTAACGTACACCAACATTTCAATTTTTCAGGTCACGGTTATTCGATTGTTAAATTGAGTTACACATAGCGTTTTGTGTACATGTTATGATGGTGATACATGTTTAAACCTTTGTCACCAAGTTATAAATATAGAAAGTAGAGATGAAATGGGGATACACTTCCAAGTTCCAGCTAGTTCTGTGGCCCCTGTGCGTGCCCTGAATCCTGATGCCCTGTGCCCAGAGTTTTCCCCCACCTGCAACCAGAGATCAGCCTTAGCAACCCCGTTCAACTTCAACTTCAACTTGAACCGCCAACCGCCCAGTGCACAGTGCACATAGTAAAAGCGGGAGCGGAATTTTTCGCACTTCTGGAATCTCAATCTGTTAGGAATATCGGGATTCCCAATGTCAAGAATATCAAATCATTACATAAGATCACTAACAATTCTAAAAACAACTGTTTCATTCTTCTATAAAACATTCATTATCTTATATTTTATCCGAAACATTCATTCTTCTATGAAACATTCATTTATATCTATCTTTTCTGATCCAAACACCTATTCTCAAATAACATAAATAGCTCATTACTTGTCCTCTTTATACACATATATTTATGACTATTTACTAGAAGAATAGAATAAAGGATCAGGGGTTTTTCATCTTTTCTAAACTAAAGTACATAATAATATTACATAATTTAATCATTACTTAATATTTCCTGTTTAGAAAGGTTTATGCATATAAACCTAACACAATCCGATGGTTCTTTGCTTCTAAAACAGTTGCATAGCTGATTAATAGCGCAAAATGCTACATATGATATATTATAGATTACTCAGTACAGTGTGGCTGATCGGTGGGATCCCAAAATCATTTTTATTATATTTAGTGGAAGAAAATTTCATTCCTTACCCTTAATTTTGCCTATTACTTGTTCTTCTTTTCAATCTTTGTTTATTTAACCCACACATTGATTCAATTGCTTGCTAATTCTTTTAAAAATTTCACGAAGTGTTCAAATTAAAAGATATACAAACAACTAACCAGATCTTCCCACATAATATAAACGTTATTACGTATAATTGAGACGCAAAGTTGATAATGGTACTTGACTCTAGATCATCTTTTGAGCTTGATGAGTTACACCTTCGAGACAGTCAAGAAAATAAGTCTATTGATGAGTTTTTAAACGAGAACGAGTTTGATTTATCTTCCCGAGACAACAACCAAGGGAGTTCTGGAGAAAGTAAATTAAATCCATTCAATGATAGTTTAGTGTATCCTTATACTGTTGAACATCAAGGGAAAAGAGTTATACTAGAGTCGCCAGACCTTCGGAAGTCATGGAAATTACGACTCCAAATTATCACTGCATTCTCTTCGTTTCTAGTATTAGGCTTAACTGATCAAGCAATTGGATCAATCATGCAATATTTGTTAGTTGATTATAGTATTAATAGAATTCAACTATCTTACCTATTCTTGTTTCAATTTTTTGGTTACATAGTTGCCAGTTTGGCAAATAATCATTTGACTTCATTAGTAGGACTATTCGGATTATATTGTCTTTCTTTAGGCTTTCTTGGTCTCTATTGTCTTCTGTTCACACTGAAATCACCATTATGGATTCTTATATGTGCATCATGTGGTAGCGGCTTTGGTAATGGTTCATTAGATTGCTGTTTAAATATATTTGCTGGCAAGTTAAAATATTCAAATCAAATATTGGGTATGATGCACTCGTTCTATGGATTTGGATGCTTGATCAGTCCAATATTTGTTATTTTTCTTATTCAAAGGGGCATGCCATGGAATCAATATTATCTCATTATTTTCTCAGTGGTTACAGTCAATACCATTGCAGTTTTATTTTTGTTCAGAAACGAAACAAGTACGAAATATCAGTATGCAATATATATAAACAAAAGTGAAGACGACGAGAGTGATGGGAATCAATCGATTATATCCGTCGCTAAGAATGGATATGTTCAATTTTTTGCTTCTACCCTATTTTTGTACGTTGGAAGTGAGTTAAGTGTTGGAGTTTGGTTATTCAATTATGTGTTGAAAATCAAACAGTTGTCCGAAAAGAATGCATCATATATCACAAGTACGTATTGGGCATTCATGACCTTAGGTAGAATCACATTAGCGTTTGTCACTGGTCATTTCTTTGAAGATATTGAAGCAAAAGCTGTGATAATATACACGTCTCTTACCTCCTTAGGTTGTTTCTTTTTCCTAGCTTTTAGTCATTTCCTATGGGTTCAAATCATTTCCATTTCATTGGTTGGATATTTTGTTGGGCCTATTTTTTCAACCACTGTGATTATTTCCATCAAGTCCCTTCCAAAAAACTTATCAAGTAGTGGGGTTTCTATCATTTGTGGATTTGGTGCTACAGGTGCCGCTGTCATTCCTTATCTTACAGGAGTTGTGTCGGAGAAGTTTGGTGATCAAAATGTTGATGGTGGTGGGTTGGTTTATTTTCCATTAGTTGTGTTTATATCATTTTCCCTTTGCTTTGGTATGTGGGTTATCTATTATATAAAGCATAGATCAACTCTCATCAAGTATGATTCGCTTTAGTTTAAGGAAACAATCCATTATTTATTGACTCGTCTATTATTTATTTGGCTATTACAATTTGGCTTTATATAGAACAGAAGCATTGCTTATTATTGAAACTATAATATAAATAGCGTCTTTATTTCGTATTTATTAGTTATACAAGGATACATAGACAGTATTGTACAATATTAACCCCACAAGAACAGCTTTTCAACTTCTTTGAATAGATTATATATGAGTGAGGTACGCAGTAACACATACAACTCGACTTATCATAACATTGTAGAATATTACATCAAAAAAACACACTATCGACAATGATAACAGATTAATAATACTTGAAAAATTTATATGGGTTAGTACTGCTAGATGGATATGAGGTATCATTTTCAATGAGATTAGGTAGTTGTTGTTGAGACTGTTGCTGCTGCTGTTGAGTCTGTTGCTGCTGCTGTTGTTGCTGTTGGTGGTGTTGCTGCTGTTGGTGGTGTTGTTGAGGAAGTTGGGTAATCTGGCCATGATCATTATTCGGTTGCTGCTGATGGTGTGCATTAAGATGATGATGAACAGCTGATGATGTTCCAATCATGCCTTCACCCCGCAGAGGCGGTAAATGGGAATCGAAGGAGTTTCCACCGGGTTGAATATATTGACCATCGTTAGGGTAATAAGGATAAGGCAGTGACGGATTTCCTCCCCTGATGGGCTGTGGAGCTGTTTGTTTGAGTGGCTGAGGTTGGGATAATTGAGTTAGAATATGTGCCATTTGAGTTTGCGTCATTTGTTGATGTTGTGGTTGTTGTTCGGGTGATTGTTGAGGTTGCTGCGAGTGTTGCTGGTAATAAGGAGTTGAAGTGTTTTGAACTTCTCTGTGTAACGGTAAATAAGGCGTGGAAGAATTGAATATTGTAGATGCTAATGGCTCAGGGTAATTTGGAACTTTATATCCGTCTCTGTGTTGATTATTCAAAGGAGGTAAGTTGTGGTCCTGTTGTGGGTGTTCTAGATGGTCCTGAGAGTGTTCATCCTGATTATCAAGTGTGTCCATCTGATCTCCAGAGAACTGTTGCTCATCACTGTCGTCCCGGGTCTCAAAGTCCGGCTTCCAGGAGCTGTTCATTAACCAAATACTCACTGGTAAATCAGAGAACGAGTTTTGTCTTTTGCCATGGAAATCAGATTCTGACCCATCTTCGTTTCCTAAAAGCTGAGAGTCTTGACGTTGGTCTCCAAAATTTGAGTTGAGAGAGTTCATGTTAATTTTAGGTAAAGGAGTTTTCGATTCAGAAAACACATTGTTAGTGAATAATTTATCAAGACTAATGTCCAGAGAATCAAGGCTTTTCAATTTTGAAGAACTGGAAAGTGTCTCATTTGGATAAGCTGACTCTTCTCTAGCATTACTTAACTTGATTTTAGCTATGGAAGGAGCAGATAAATCGAGACCTTGTTCATCATCTACCAGTGAGGAGTTCGTATTTGTTGGTCTTGGAAGCATAACATTGTTGGTGTTGATAATCATACTGTTTCTTGATTTGGAAGTATAAGTCTGATGATCTTTATCAATGATACCATTTATTAAAGATTGCTTCTTCTTCTTGTCCCCATAAATCTTGTTGAAGATAAACCACATTGGATAACAAGTTGGCCATTTCATTGCGGCTAATTGCCAGACATGTAAAATACTTAAGAAAAATTGTCTTGCAATCCTAGAGATTCGTTCATCTTTGTTCATTAAATGATACAACATAACAATCGCGGCCGAATATAAGGTATTATGCGATATCAGAGAAATATGTAAAATCATTCCTCGGTTCACCATAATATCACTCATTAATTTTACCATTTGAGCAGCTTGAAAAGAAATCGCCCATGATGGGTATTCATCACCCATATTTCTATGTATATTTGCCTTGTGTAATAGAATCAATAAAGTGTAATATTGGGATGTCAATATACCAGACAAGACGGATTGAGTTGATTCATCATCAAGTCTGAATTTCAAATAATATGGAACTTCAGATAGCCATTTTATCATTAACATATCACATTGTTTTAGTAAAGGCAGAATATGTTTTTGTTGAGCCATCATTTTGTTCATCTTGCTTTGTTCTTTGACGACGTTGCTGACCAATTCACCGAATTTTATAAAATTCATCGCATAATCTATTTCTAATTTAGACATGTCTGAATCTTCCATGTCTTCTTCTGAAAGAAGTCTGACATCAGAATCGTCAAGACTGATCATGAAAGGTTTGCCAAAACCTAAGCCGATTAATTTATCCTTCACGAATAACATCCACCACAATCGTCTGTACATCTTTTTCGAGTAGTCTGATAAGTACTCATCATCATCTAGATTTCTATGAAAACCAAACTGCTGAGCATATCCAATAGCAATCTTCGTCCAATAGAAATCATTCTTTGAAAACATTGAGAAATTCTCGTAATTCCAGACGAAACATAATAGTGACTGAACAAGAGGGATTGGTTCAGTCTCGAGAGAGAAATCATATAGTAGTTTAGCCCTTTTGAATAAAATTTTGCTCGTCTTATCCAAATAAGTCACTTCTTCTTCGGTTGACGTTGATAAATCACTGTGTCTAGCTCCAACGTATAGAACGGAGAAAAGAAGTAAAAGGGATGGAGGATTTTTTAAATCTTTATAATCCTCATAAAATTTTCTCCTGTTGATAATAGGAAATTGTGGATTCAATATATCAAAATAATTTCTTATATATCTCCAACATGTTTCCTCATCAGGTAGTGAAAAGCATCCGTAAAGATGCAATACCTGGTAATCGATTTCATCTAAAGTATATGCCCTTTTGCGATCCAATGTATTGTTTTCTTCTATCAAGTCATCGATGATTTCATTCATAAATGCAGCAGAATTATTGGAAATCAAGTATTCTTTACGAATCAACGGCTCTAAATTTTCTTTCAAAATGACTGCTGGGTCCAATTTGATAGCGCTCAGTTGCGGTAATTCCTGTTGATAGTTAGGAATTATGAATTCAGGAGAGGGAAGCGGATTTGAAAATAATGACACGAAAGACTTGTTTCTGTTGTTTGAATCCAAATCGCCAGTCCCAGTCCCAGTCTTAGTCCTATTCCTATTCCCATTTCCATTTCCTTTCCCATTCTCAATACCATTCCCAATCAATTTTCCATTAGGTTTCACATCTATGATGTGATTTAAAATCGGTGCTGGATTGGTATATTTTTCCACTACTGGTTGTTCGGATATATTTGATGGAGATTTTTTTGCACCTGATGCTTTAAAGTTCCGAGGAGGGTTATAAGTCTTGCCATGATCTGAGCTCTGGTGAACTGCAGTCTGGTTCAAAGACTCTAGAAGCTTATCCTTCTTGGTAGCTCTTTTCTTACGTTGATATAATACACATTGAGTTCCAAAATCTCTACAGTTAGAGCATGATTCCCCGGGTTGTTTGAGTGAAACATCACATTTAACTTTAAAGAATGTGTTAGTAAAGCCGGCCTAAATCAACAGAAAAAAATCAAAATACAAATGAGCTATAATAACTTACCTTTTCTATCATGGCATACAATACAAGCTCTGGCAGCTCTTATCCGTCTTCTTTTAGCAGATGAATCAGCATCAAATGGTTCTTCATAAGCAGCAATATCGTTGTTGTCATTAGTGTTACTGCTGTCATTATTGATGCCCAAAGCTTTCTTATCAGATTGATAATTTGTTGCGCCCCTCGGTTCTATATCAGTCCTCATCGGTAATAATATGACTTGACTGGGAAATTGAGTGTAAATTTGAAAATTTGAAGCAAAGTAAAGAGATTAAATTCCCTTTTGTGAAGAACAACCGTAGTTTAATAATATGTTTCGTTATAGATTTGAACTCACTATATCATAACTCTCCAATACAAGAAACAATAGATGTTCAGTAAAACAAACAAGTGAATTGTAATGTGCAGCTAGGTAATCAGTCAAAGTTGAATTCGCAAACATTTCAAATGGCAGACTCGATCCACGACGGCCATTAGCAACAATTTTACTCTGGAGTCTGCAGTGTGTGCACTGTGCACACCAGCTGGGCGTCTGGAGTTCTGGAGTTCAGGAGTCTGGAGTCTGGAATCTAAATTGTGACAATCGTGCCATATTTCAAATTTAAATTGGAATTTGACGCACGGACTGGTCAATGGGGGCCTTGGGGGGGCCTTGGACAGCTAAAAGTTGGAATTCTTGATTCTTGAAAGTGGAAGTAGTTCCTGCCACCTGCCCCCCCCCC